>JAHPZR010053494.1:0-16639 GCA_019787425.1 Platygyra sinensis | reverse complement strand
CTGCAGTTAGTTTCTTTTTGTCAATGGCATTTAGGATTTCGTCTGTTGTTTGAATGACGGATGTTTCCGTTGAATGCCACTGTTTATTTCCGCTCTGTTTGGATGATAGACGGTCTCTCGACAGTAAGTGTAAAGCTAGCTCGACAGTAAGTGACAGCTAAGTGTAAAGTGAGAATGAAGTCAAACGTTCCTCGTTTACATAGGCTTACAAATTCTCACATTTTTATTGTTTAAACTCCACCACCACCGCCACCCCCACCGCCACCACTACCACCACCACCACCGCCACAATTCTATTGTTTTAAACCACCACCACCACCGCCACCACCACAATTCTATTGTTTTAAACCACCACCACCACAATTCTATTGTTTTATTTAAGATAATTAAATCACCGCCACCTCAATTCTTTAAAAAACCGTTAACATGCGTCTCTAGTTCAGTCTGCAATTATGTCTCGGGTAGTAAAGAACAACCGCGGTTTTCTTCAACTGTTAGCGCATTGTCCTATTCATCAATGCGAGTTTCTATTAAGGACTGCCACTCCGCAACAAGTTCACGCATTAGTTCAAGTTTTATACAATGTGCTCAAGCAACACATCCCCTTTCCCGATGAAAATAGGCAGAAATTGCTTCCATACAAGGATGCTCTAATTAGTCTTGCAGAACCTAATGTTCCCTACAAGAAGAAAAAGTATATTCTTTTGCAGGAGGGTGGTGGATTATTCAAGACCTATTGGCCCCAGTTATAAGTAGCTTGGGATTTCTTATGTTATAAACGCAATAACCCTTTATGAGTTGGATCATTTCATATCTTGCTTTTGACGAGTGCGGGTCGAGCATGAAGCGAATGGTACATTGGGATGATGAAGAAAATGGAGAAAGCGAAATGGAGCCTTTTGAGGAAGCAAGCGAGACAGATGTTTCTGACGATGAGCAGAGCAACGATGAGGAACCACGAATTAAAGGTGTTTTAGAGAATCTCTCAAAACCCGTTTCCAGAGAACGCGCTTCTGACCTGTTACACAGTATGGCTGCTTCCAAAGATATTCTGTTTTGGACCCCACGTGGGCAAATACTTCGAAAAAACCGCATAATCCCTGTAACAAACATCGCTGAGTTAGTGGAATACATACTGCTGCCTCATAACGATGAGGTAATCAAGCCCAGAGCGCTTAATACCTTCCTGGATGGTCTGGCAGAGTTAGGAGTTGACAAGCGTACGCGTTTAATAAAAAACAGGAAGATTTTGAGCGATTTACTAGAAAAAGAAGGGTTTATCAAGAGAACGAAAGGGAAGGTGATGATGACAGCGACCGTAGCGACAGTAGTGAAGGCGAGGAAAGTCAATCTGAAAGCAATGATGAGGAAAGTGATAGCGAGTCTGACCAGTCTGAAAGAATCACGCAACAAGAGACCTCGAAACCATGTCGTCATTGTCAAAATAGAAATATGTCCGTAACTGCAGTGGTTAAGTGTCCCGGATGCTTTTGGCACGATAACTATTCTATTTGTCCCATTTGTGGTTACGACATCCCGGTTGACAACGAAATATAAAAGACGTCTTTGTCCGTTGTAACGACTGTGGTGCAACGTGTCACGAAAACATGAAAACATCGAAAGTGAGCTTATATTTTCCAAATGAAGATAAAGACTGAATTTATTCGTCATATTATTGTTACTGGATCGTACCCGCATTGAAAGAACAACTGTAGTACTTAACAAGTTAGAGCTCAGAGAGTTGTAAACTTTGAGTTAAAATGGATTGCAATAAACGTCTTTGAAAAGCACTTGTTCATTTTCTCGGTCTTGAATATATGTATGGAAACTCTATTTGAACAAACAGAGTTGTTTTGTGTTATCTATTAGGTTTATAGACCAAATAGAAATCAATTTAATTCGCAATCGTAGATTTTTATAATGACTGAGATGTATATTTCGTAGTTGTTGGAGCTTTCGTTGTCAATAAATGTATTTTAATTCATTTCAAATCTCTGTGTATTATTTTTTTTTATTCGCTATTAACAAGTAATAATCAAGAAACGTGTTGTTCGAAAAATATTTATTGTCGCGTGTTGACAATTAATTAGCGCTCTGAACTTCTATTGTTGTCACTTCAATGGTAGAGCCGTCCCGTGGGCTTTTCCGTTGGAGTTTGTATGCAAATCTGGGGTTAAAAGTAAGTGGAGTTCAGTGCGTGACTAACGGAGCGGAAAACTCGAGCACTAGCTAAGAGTTAATTCTCTCTCTCCTTCTCATCAGCAAAGCTGAGAGGTCAGATTTCGTCAACGTTTCCCAATCACGGACAATTAAACAAGCGTTCAAAGCAGTATGAAAATCATCGACGCTAGTGAAAAAAAGCCATCTTCATGATAAACGTTTCGAATAAACTGAAAGTCTCGGAGATAAACTTTCGCGGCAAAGCGATTTCAAGAACGATAGCGTTTTCGTTAAAATTCGCGCTTGTAGTTTTAACACATAAGAGATCTTTTTCCAATCAGGGTTCACTATTAGCGGGAAAGCCCAGGCAACCTTATTGTTTGTATTGTTTAGAGCGACGCTGATTAGTATGGAGGAAGGCACTTCATTAGTATGGAGGAAGGCACCTCATTAGTATGGAGGAAGGCATTTTACCTAGACAGTTTGAATATTAGTGACTTTACTCTACCTAACTCTACCTGGCTCTACCTAGACAAGGCTTAATTCCCAACATTATCTACTACTCAACTGCATGAAAAACTTCCTCCAGTTGTCCGCTGCATTACCGTCGAGTACCAAAGGACCAGGAGTTCTCGTTTCTTGCTCAGCCATCGCGGTTTGTCACTCAACCAAGGTTTGTACAGTAAATGCCTTGCTCTTTCTTGTCGTTCAAGACGCTGAACAGTTCTCAGCCCGTGCTCTATTTTTTCTGACACCATGTTGTAAGCTAGTTCTAAGGCTACTCAATAATGAATTAACTAAAGAAACTCAACGATCAAAAGTGTTCAACATTCAGCACGTTCTCCATGTTAATTCCCGCGGCCGCTCATCTTCGGGGCGGCCCATAAAACGCCAGGGAACCCCAAGCCGTAGGGGGTCTCCACAGGTTCAACAATGTTACAACACACTTTAGCTGTTACTGCAGTGTTCATCTTGGATATTGGCATGTGTACATTACAATAGTACAACTTGCTTCACCTGCAATACACAGTAAAGATAATAATCACATATTTTAAAAGGGTATAAAAATGAATGCAGAAAAATTATACAGGTATATCTTTAATTTGCTGACCTTTCCGCTCCCCTTCCTCAACCCTAAAACAAAATAAGCTACTTACCTAATTGTAGTGTACGTTCAAGTGATATTTATTACTTTTTATTTCTTGATATTTGTTGCTTGATATTTCAACACAAGAAAGGGTTTACGAAAGAAAATGACAGTTATAAATGGCATGCTTCCTCAAGAAATAGTCAGGTCCTAAAATTATTCCTTTAACTTGAAACATTTATTCTTATGTCATGCATCTGGAAATTTTGGTAGAGTAACATATAATTTTGAATCTTTATGAGGACTAGGAATTCGAATTTAGGAACATGAAAAACACATGGGATTCAAAGCATTCTTTGTTTCTGCAAATAAACGTTGTGACTGTTTTCTCTATGTGATTCAAATAGTTGTTTGATACATTTAGATGTTTATTTGGCATGGAAAGTTTCATATTCAGCTAAATTAAATATGAAATGATCTTATATGATACACGGTGAAAATTGTAATATTCAAACAGCTTTCCTGGAAATATAGACTTATGATCACTATAGTCTATAGTAAGACTCCAGGGTACTTGCTGATTGTACGCAATGCGGCACATTGGTATAAACAAGATCTATCTGTGTATGATAGACAGTTAATCAACTGAGTGTATCCTTTGTCTGTTATAAGATATTTTGTTAAAGCCTTTTGTTCTGTATTTTTCTGCATTAGATCAATATATTTGAAATTCCCAAGCAGTAGAGTTAGAATTGTAAGTTCTGTTATTACCGAGTTGTGACTTCAGATGAATTAGAGCATCAATTGACTTTCAATTTGTAACTTTAGATTTTGAGCGATAGATACCAATGACATATTTGGAATTGGTTTAGTTAAAACTAACTATTCAGTTTGTACATTCAGTTGCTTCACATTAGAATTACTTCGGCCAGTCGAGGGTTGCCATAATGCTTTTGTTCCCAACTATACGAGAGACTTGTTATCAGCATTTTCAGAACAAACGACATCCATAACACCAATTAATCTAAATTTCCAACTGAACAGAAAGAAGTCAACTCTGTGAACAACACCCAACAATGACACGAAATGGCGAACGATTAGAAAACCATGTGCTTTGTCATGCGACTATTTTCGGAATCGAAAGAATCTATATTAACAGTACTCTAAAGTGCTCTTATAGCATGTTTTTAAAGACAAAAAAAACAACGATACCTTGGCTTCCAGATGACACGGCATCCGTCCTCAGGACTGTTGTCGATAGACATCGTAGCTTTTTAACCTCTTCAGTGCGAAGGGGTTTCCCTTTGACGAGTAAAATCGTCTGGCGTTAGACAGAGTAAAATCTCTAAGTACGTCCTTGGCACTGAAAGGGTTAAGTTACAGTCCATGTAAGAAGGAGGCAACTACGCGGCAAGGAATGCAGAAAGGTGCTAACTTAAGCAAAACATTGCTATTGTTCTATCATACTTCTGATCGGCTCAATCAGCAAAACTTACCAAAACTTCAGGTAGCTGCATATTTATTTATCCTTAACTGATCAACTCTTTTCATTTCAGCAAAATCTCTTCTGAATCTAAATACCACAGTAATCCTATGTGGGGACCACTGAAAAATGCGAGGCTTTTATTGTCTTTGTTTACGACAGTTGTGATTCAGTGGTTGAAACTTTTACACACAAAGAAAACTACCTTTCAGAATAGAGTTTAAATGCATTTTATTTCATAAACCCGCTTTCCATCAGTTGATAAATTCTTGGTCTGAAAAAATTACCGTTTCAATGTGGGGAAAGCTTATTGCCGCAGAATAATAGAAAATGGTACAGTTCTTACCTGGATCATTACTTGATAAGATTTCCATTCACGTCGCTTTTACCCGGGCTTTTAGGATTGCGACGTCGATTTGTAACACCTACTGTTCCTTAGTGTAACAACAACAAGAACAACAACAGCAACTTTTATTTATAGAATAACTTCGCGATTTTCAACCTACGAAGGAATTCCTGTATACAGATCGAACGAAAAACCATCTTTGACCGACTCTTCGACCTCCGTGACGAGTTCCGCCATTTTGCCGCACAAAAATTGCTCTTCTCTAGTACCCTGATAAACAAGCCAAACATACGCTAAGAAGTGTTTGGGACAAAAACTATACTTAGCGGGGGAGGTAGGTGCAAAAGTGTTTAATTCAACTTTGATGAATAAATTAATCAGAATCGAGTGAGTGATCGCTATTGGACTGCCCACGAAACTCATGGATGTTACGTCACATCCATGAACAAAAAGCGATAAAAATATGGAAATATGTACTAAGCGTTACAAAAGATAAGTGATAAAAACTAGAAGAGAGAACTAGCAGCTTCGACATTGCGATCCATATGCATAGCTCTATACTACACCGAAAGTAAGACTCCAGCACCACCTATAGCAATGCTAAGAGCAATTGGCCAATTAAAGAAGCGGAACGACATTATTATCACTAAGCCTGATAAAGGAAACAGGAGTGGTTGTAATGGACAAGTCAGATTACGTGCGCTTACTGAAACAGTCATCAATAAACGGTGGGGCGGGGATTTGACATTTTCCAAAAAAATTGCTGTAAAATTCCCTACCTCCGGGCAAAAATGGGAGGTCAAATCTAACTGAAATTCCCCACCCCGGGAAATGATTTGTTGGCAAATGTTTGCAGGGCATTCAAATATCCCTACCCCCGGAACAGCAAGATGATTGAAATGCCCTACCCCCGGGCCAAAGCGATCGATCAAATCCCTGCCCTAAGCCCCGCATCCCCCCCCCCCCCCCCACGCCGGCTTGACATTGATAGGTGCATAAACACTTAACCTTCCTTTCCGATGCGAATGTTCCTGTCCATTTCAGGCACTGCAGCGAATTAAGTGTAGCTAACCACAGCTCACGGCCCACAGTATCGCAGCTAAAATGTGTCTCCGACAATACATCAAACGAATTTGAGAATCATCTACCACAGAAGACAAAAATCTCCATCGTGATTTACGCTCCTTTCCGATTCAAAACTCGAATCAAATGGCGCCTCTAGACTGACCGCAACCACAAGTTATCCGAGTGTATTTTTTTCAACTCCTGCAAGTTTTAAGGCAACGTCCAAGCTTTTCGGCTCATAGGGCTGCTCTGATGACGAAAACTGACTTGATTTTTCCAGCATTTTCTTTAAGATTTTGAAATTTCGCAGTTTAATTCTGCTTTCACTGTAAATTTTCATTCCAAGGAGCGACGCTCGAGTCAGGTTTGACAGTGGCGTGATTTTCCTCGACCAATCACAATTCTTTGCTACGCACAGTAACCAATTAAATTGCTTCATTTTGTATAGATAATGGATTACGTCAAATAGTTTTTTTTTCGTCTTCGCCAAAGAAGGCAATGGCGGGGCAAAGGTTCGCGTTATGTTGAAATATTTTGAAATAAAAGAGGCCTTTCGTTATTATACAGAACAAATAGATTCCATGTTGCCGTGCGTCTGTTCAGTAATAGATCACAGAAGACGGCAAAATGTGGTAACAACATCAGTGACACACTCGGCTACGCCTCGTGTGCCACTTTTTTGTTCTTTCCACATTTTGACGTCATCTTTGATCTTTTACTGAACAGACTCACGGCAACATAAAATCTATTTGTCAAATAGATGCACGCGGGAGGTTGCTAAGCACGAAAGAAGCGTAAGAGTCGCACGAGGCGATAGCTGAGTGCGACTCTTTCTTCTTGAGTGCTTAGCAAACCTTCCAAGTGCATCCATAACTCAATAGTGCACGTTATGGCGTTTACCATTTGTTTTATAACAACATTGAGCAGGAGCCCTTGATGGGCTCCCGCATTGAGACATTAGATCAACAGAGCCGGTCTTTTTATTGAGCTACATTACAAAGTGCGCGCTTTGCTTTAGTTATTGAGTAGGTCTGCTATGTTATAAAATGAAATTTTGAAGCCAGGGTCTTCGCATGCACTAACCCTGAATCAAATAGTAATGCCGAATGGTGTTTTACATTGGCCCAAAACTTCCGGAGTAAATGGTACGAACATTTCCTGGGAAAGGTTCTAAGATATCCGTGAAATGCTACGTTTCGGCCGTTATGAGAACCATCTAATCGCTACATCCTTAAACTGGTATGACATTTTTCAAATTTGGGTACCATACTTCGCGAAGTTGTCATCGGAAAACGCTATTCAAATGGCCATAAGCATTATTTACTGAGTTCCAGAAATTCGGACCGGAATTTTTTGTTAGATGTAAGACCCCCAGTAACAATCGGTATCGATGTTGTAATCCTCTGCCATGTACGTTCGACAAAAGAGTGATTCCCTTCAAAGTGAACCATCGTGGGTCTTGATCATGCTCTTTTAGTGTAAAATGTTGGTGATTATCCAATGTTGGTGATTATCATCAGTCCATAGTCAGTGATCAGTAAGTGTCGTGTACATAAATGTATTCAAACGTGCTAATTTATTAAGGCCTACCTAAATAAGGTGCAAGAAAAAAAATGTACGGTTAAACTAGGTAATAGGTAGGTTTATGTTTGATTTAACTAGTAGTTACGTTTAAAGGATAGATAAACAAAGTAATATAGATATACGAATATAATATAATTGTAACTACTTCTAGTTAACTAGTAATTAACTTGTAGTTTCCGGGGTTGAAACTGCAAGAATATGTCTAGCTAGCACGCCTAACCTTAAAAAGTCCTTAATAAGGGAAAGTTCATTTAATATGATAAGGGGGGGGAGGGGGGATGAAGATATTGAGGGAGGCCTCCGAAAATTTTTTAACACCCGAAGGGGGGGGGGGGGGGGGGCTCTAAAAAAATTGTCGGGCTAGGAGAGGGGATCTGAAATTTTCTCTTCCAAAGGGGTCGGAGGGGCTCTTAAAAAACTAAACCGCTTGCGATGGGGCTGCTAAAGTTTCAAGCTTCGAGTTTCAAAATCTTCATCACCCTTCCCCCCCCCCCACCCCCCCCTTTCCCTAATTAATACATGCCATTTGCGCAGTGACCAAGGATACTTTAAATCCAGGAACTTTTTAGACTAGGTTTACACTAGAGGAAATTGTTCCGGTTTCGTGATGCATCCGGAACCTTCTAGTATCGGATTAGTTTTGCCGTTTATACAAAAGTGGACGAATCCGAATTGAAAAGTCCCCGGTTTGATCGTGTCTCCGGAAATATTGAATCCGGAATCTGAAGTGGGAACTTTGAATCTGGAAAGTTTTGTCGTGTAAACGAATTTCTCTCGAATTAATCCGGATATTTCTCCGCCAGCGAACTCAGTTTGAGTTTGCGGTAGAGCCAAAATGGCGGATCGAATGATGTAGTCACAGTCCTAGTCACATCGATGGCCATTGATGGGGTCGCCGGTTGTCTTCATTCTGATACAGGTCAGGGCAATCTTTTATAATGGATAATGCTATATTCCTAAGAAACCAAAATCATCGACGCAAACAATGTTGCCGCTTTCTCCACACTTTTGTTCGGAGATACCGATGGCACGATCGAAAACCTGGACGATTCTGGATGAAAACAGGACTAATGCCTGGTTGGACAACATGATTGGCAACAATAGCGTGATAAGCGAGGGGAAAGAAGACTGTCTCAACATAACCCCACCCTTTAAGGCGTCATTTTGTTTCTCGTTGCCGAGGCAACAAACACCTCCTTAATCATTTCATCATGAATGTTCCCGGAGCTGTCGCCGTGTGTCAGGAATCAGAATATCCTTTCTGTGTAAACCTCAACAAATCCGAATACTCTAAAATCGGTGAGTCTGGAAACATTTAAGAACCCGGAGAAATCTCCTCTAGTGTAAACCTAGTTTGAAAAATTGTTTTTCCCCTTACTATCACTAAGACAATCAATACACGCAGGAGGGAGGGGGTGACTCTATTGCTTTCGAGTATCTGTCAGAGACCGACTCATCACTGCCAGTGTGACGTCACATAGCAACAAGTCGAAGCGTCGCTCAGCTTGCCCAGATTTGGCGTCAGGACTCCATTGAATTCAAAGAAAAAGAGAATAATTCAAGCTATTAATGTGCAATTATTCACTAATTTGGCATAAATGTACAAGCTTTGTAGTGGATATTGTTTGTCTGTTTGTTGTTTTGTGTGCTTTTTTTTGTTCCAAATTTTATTGAAAACAAATCGGGTCAAGTGGGGTTAACGCCATCTTGACTTCCGGTCAAGTAGAGGCCACCCAAAACGCCTGCCGTTTTCTCTTCAAGTTTTCAACAGAAGTACCTCATAATAGGAAGTTTTGTCCCTTTCTGATATAACTTTCAAGCCATTGCTAGTTTTTCTCAATGCAATGAGCCATTTTGCTCAACAATCCTTTTGAGTGCGAGGGCGTTCATGCAGGTACATGTCGGTTTGATTTCTCGCGTGTTAAACTTTGTTCGATTGGTGAAAGGTCAAGAGTGTCTATGTTTACCAGCTGTTAGGTGGTTGAAAGCTTGTGTTTTAAATTTTGTGAGGTAGATGACTGCCTGTGTGCTCCTGAAGGGCTAACTTTCAAAATACCCGTTCACGATTGCGTGACATTAAATGCCTGCTCCCGTAGTCCCGCAATCAATAAATATTTGCATATGGAAACAAACGAGAAAAACTTATACACGAAACAAGCGTGCTACACATGAATATAGCGAAGATATTTGTTTACAAACATTGCTTTTGTTATTTAAATGTTGAAAACGTTAAACAAAAGAATTCTTTGTTATACCAGCCAATAGTTCTCTGGTTGGCATATTAATAACAATAGGTGACGTCACTGATATCTTTACTATACGTCGTTCTACAATCCATGAGCCGAAACAAGCGCGTTACACATGAAAAGACTTCGTTCTAAAATCCATGAGCCGAACTCGGAGTTTCAATATTCATTTTATCCACTGCGGGACTGCGGGAGCAATAATTTTACTCCTCTTACTTTCATAGCAATAGTTTTACTCCTCTTACGTTCATCAACCCATAAAATGGCGATACTCATCGTTACGTCTCCTATTGTCATTAATGTGCCAACCGAAGGTTTATTGGTTCTCGAAACAAAGGATTCTTTTGTTCTGTGGATGGCAAAATTTAAGTATCAAAAGACTTGTTTGTAAACAGTGAATATCGCTATACAACACCACTGCGATGTACTGTGGGACTACAGGAGCAAGCGTTCAATGTTACGCAATCGTGGCCGAGTATTCTGAAGTCGCTCGCCAAATGCCATTCCATTAACTTTGAGGGGATTGTTGAGACGAACCATAAGTATTGAAGGCTTAATTCTCAGCACAGAGCAAACTTAATATACCATGTACCAAACCTCCTATTCTGGGTTCAGGACATTTCCGCATTTCTGCGTGGGCTCCGGAAATACGTTGTCAATCCATCAAACTTTGTCGACGTCTCAGGCACTTGTTAGTATGTTTCTACTCAAAATATGAGGCTTTCGAATGACTTATCCTACCGAAAATTACTGCAAAGAAGTCTTTCATATATTTTGAATTCTGGGTAACATTGAACAAAGTAATCGAATCACCAAAAAGTTAGAAATTTCCACATTTCATTTAGTTAACGAACCAAAAAATTTGGCCGCCATATCGAAAATCACCGATGTATGACATGACGTCACACTGGTAGTTATGACTAAGCCACTGATTTGCCTGGAGACACCCCCTCCCTCCTGAATACACGTTATTACTCAGTTCTGTACAACGTGATCTAGACGTCCCCTCGTTCCCAAAGTATGGGACGAATTCTACAGTCGCCTTTTCTTTAACACTGTAAGTGTTACTGATTACATACGCGAGCAACGCTAAAGAAACAAATTCCTACCTGCTAACGAAATCAATTCTGTTCTGAATATGCACCCGACTTGAATTATTGACCAACTAATCATAATAAGAGTGTTCTTTATACAGAGGAACACCCAATGAGAGCATTAGCTAAAAAGCATTACTAAATTTCCTCATTGCAAACAAATATGGCGCATTTAAGGTATTTTTGTTCGTTTTTCTCAGAATCACGGCTAAAGAAAATTTTACTTTTCCCAGCCAGAAAAGTATAGCCGTCTATAGAAGTGAGCTTTTGTGGGCGGATATTGCACCGAACTAGCCGTAAGTTGAATTAAACTGAAGGTGCGTTTCTTTAAGAAAATCCAAGACTGGATTCTTAAATTCGAAAACGGATTTTGCGTCTCTTTTGTAAAAGATCAATCCAAGATCTCTCGGATCACAGTGCGTCTAAGGAATTACCAAAGAATCCACTCTGGAAGTGGATGCTTAGCACCTGAGAAGTTCTGAAAATTGTCGCTCCCTTTGTTCAGAAGATTGTTTTAAAATCCTCGACTCTGCCTCCGCAAGCTCACAATTGAAAATTCAATTTTATTTCTCATTGTATAACTGACTATGGATAATGTTTCATTCGAAACATGTTTTGATAAAAAAAAACCAACTTCAAAAACAACGTATGGTTCGTAAAAGCGATATCTCCCTGCTGCTACGAAGCCTTAATAGTAGTAGCTATAGTAACAATAAAAACAATAATAACAATATTAACGATAACAATGATAACAATAATGATAAAACCGAAGAAACAATTTGTCTGTTTCCTTTTTGTTAGATTTGGCTATTTACACCTTTCATCCGTAAAAAAGCTGAATATAATTTAAAATGAGTTTTGAACTGTCAACAAATCCCAATTACGTGAACAAGTCTTGAGGATGGAAGTGATGATGTAGCGCGAACTGATTGCAAAAACGCAAAACTAGTGTTATTATAATTGAGCGTTGTTTTAACGATTCTTTTTGCAAGGGGCCTCCCAGAAACTTTGTGAGATCCAAATGTAACAAACCGGATATCAACAACAAAGTAAGCGTACATGCATAACTAGGAACTGAAACGTAAATTTATCTTTCACGCATTTTTTATGTATCGAATATGCCGGAAAGATTTTGAGGACGGAAAGTGAGTATTAATTTCCTTCATAAATCGAACTATGATGAGCCGGTTATCCAGTCGTTGGTTTCCCGTTTTCCATGGGCCAAAGACTGAATAATATGAAATTGTTTGTTGGTTATTGTGCCTCACCATTCAGCTCTCTCTGGGCAAGTGATTCCCGCTCAGCTCTCAGCAATCTGTAAGAGAAGTTTAAATAAAGTGTTCTAGAGCAACAAACATTATATATTTTTAAGATATTTCCTTCCAGCGGCAGTTTATTACCATTTGGGCTGATTTCTTTCTGTCCTTTCTTTATTTACCATGGAGACGATTGGACTTTCACGAAGCTTTTAAGGAAAACGATTAACAAAAGCGGTGTTGCACTCAAGTTACATTTTGCGGTGAAAAAGTTGCAATTTAAAATACAAAATTATTGAATGTTTTCTTCTACCAATATTTAGTTGTCGAAATGCCAAAAAAATGGCAAAAAATGCCTGATGAGAAAAAAAGTAAAGAGGACGCGCAAACTCCGGCAAAATTATGTTCAGTTAATAGCCGTTACAAGCAAAATGCTAATTACCTACAAACTAGTTACATTAAACGAGTTAAATTGTTCTTGTTTGCCATATAATAAACATCTTATTAAACTAGCAGGAGGTCTGTACGGGAGAATCTTGAGCTCAGTCGTGTGTACAGACCTCACTGAGTTCGGTCTGTACTCACGACCTCGCTCAAGATTCTCTCATACAGACCTCCTGCTCGGTTAATAAGGGCAAGTCATTAGCTCACTTAGCCTGCGAGCAGGCTCACTCATTTGAATAGGCCTAGGGTATCGTGGGCAAAGGTTGGGGAGCCGGAACGGAGGGCTGGCAAGAAAAATGGGGCGAAGAAAAGCGACTTTTCCTCGCCGCCTTGGCCGGTTATTGGTTGCCTTTTTTGCCTTTGTACACGACCCCAAAAGCTTCCAGCTTTTATACATATCGTGTATAAATAAAGGTAACCTACTTAGCTACCTACCGCAATACCCTACCCAAACAAATAAGCCTGCTCGCAGACTACAGCTCACTTGGTAGAACATGGCACAAGTAATGCCAAAGTCATAGCAAGTATCACTTTCCCGCAACGTTTAATTGTGATCTTTTACTTGTTTAGTTTTTCTTTTTCAGGTTGGTTAACTTGTAAACACCACATTACAAATGATTTACATCCATACATACTTAATCAGCAGCTCAACAAATTCTTTGTTTATTTCTGTGAGGCACGTGTGACTCTCCTGCAATTCTTTAGACCAAGTGGTTAAGCTTTGTGACTTCTCCTGTTCTTTTTGGATTTTTTTCTCCTTCTTTTCCCTGGCGTGGTTGAGCTCCCCGGAAGCTTTATCTTCGATCCTTTTGATATCTTTAAAAATTAGTTCTCTGCAAGATGTGTCAAGTTTCCTCAAATTGCCTTCCAGTTTAATCCTCCAGCAGCGTATCTTGGTCTCACTGATTGGATAAGACCATCTAAATAGTTTTCCACAGAATAGACCAAAAAGTGTTCCACCTGCAACAATCGTTACCAAGTACGCTAAAAATGGAGAGAGAGTCTTAAATCAATTGGATACACTCTAACACGCAACTTTCTTAGTAGTTGTGTGGGCTCGATCTGCTCACTTTACCTTGCTTTCATGTTGCATATCTAATGAGAAGACGGCGGTCTGTGTAAATGAATTCAAGATGGCGGCCGTCATCCGTATCCAAGATGGCGGAGCCTATGAAGCCTAACTCAAGATGGCGGCCCTTAACACTAATGACGTCACCTTGGTGACGTCAGCCTTTCTCAGTCCCCTATCACTAGTTCCCCTCTGACGTCACCCTCCCAGTCCCCTTTCCCCTCCCTTAGTTCTTAGGACCCTAGGCACCAGGCCTAGTCCCTAAGGACGTCATTCTTATGACTTCACGTGACCCTTCCCCTAGTTGCCAGTCCCCTATCCCCTAGTGACGTCCCAGTCCCCCTCTGACCCCTTAGGACGTCAACCCTAATTAGCATATCCATCATGGCGCCCTAAGAAGGTGGTAACCCTAATTACTAATCTACTTAGTGATATATTTGGGACAACTTACTCTGTTACTTTAGTCATAGCGCATGCGCAGTGCATCCTGGTAAACCATAACGTTAAAGGATGTTTATATATGAGTCATGAAATGTCCTCTGACGTTTGTGGTACAAGCTACTTTGTCTTCTACTGAGTGCGCATGCGTAGTATAAAAGACTGCCCAGGCCAGGAATTGAACCCGGATCTCTAGGACCACATCCCAGCGTCTTAACCATTAGACCACCGAAGCATTTAAATTTGTTATATTGTTATTTAGTAAAGTGACTAGATAGCGCAGCAGTCGACGTGTTGGGCTCATAACCCAAAGGTTGTGGTTTGAATGCACTTCTGGTCCACAATGAACACGCAAACATTTTTTTGTTTAAAGTTTTTATTAAGACTCTGTAGTACAATGGTTAGTATCCTCGACTGTCGCTCGGGAGATCGGGGTTCGATTCCCCGCAGGGTCGTTTTTTTCTACAATAGTTCTTCTGACTGCTGCAAACTCCTCATCAAAAGTGCAAAAGACAGCATATGAAATGGTATGTCGCCATTGATATCCATGTATATAACTTCTTTCTTGGTAAACTCATACAATAAATAATGATCAAAAAAGAAATCATCAAAGGACATTGTTTCTGGCCTCGTCCAATATTCTTGAATAATTTTGTCCAAACAAAGTTTATCCATTTCACACATGTCTTTCGGATCCTATCTTCTTGACATCTTGAAGTAAAATGATACTGTGAACTTTTACAAAGCCAATAAATTGTCAATAAAAAAGACGTATTTTGTAATAAAAACACTGATTTGTAAAAACAACATTAAAAAAGTCGTCTTTGGTAATAAAAAAGACGGATTTAAATAAAGAAAAAAGGAAAAACAAAAATAGAAAAAACTTTTTTACTTATGTCACATGTAGGATTCGAACTCCCGACCTCTCGTATGTATGACAAACTAGCCGCATTCACTAACACCGCAGGCTCAGATCCGTACGTTCAAAAACATTGTAGGTACGTTATCCAATCAACAACAATAGTATAGCCTAATACGAACACAAGGATAACGATGCAAGACATATTCCTTTCTTTCTGAAAATGTACTTTAGGTGAGAAATTCCAGATTTCCTTTACTGAGAAATTATTAATTTATTTAGTGTTTTATCAGTGATTTTTGCAGAGATAGGGGAAAACTTTTATTGAAAGCACGCGTGTGCTTCTCACGATGTCCACGAGCGATTCCACGCGTGTTCTCAGAGAAAAACGCAATGCTAAAATGTGGCGTTTTTGGCGTTTTGGGCGATTTTGGCTTGATAAATTTAGTTTTGCAAACAGTTTTGTTCAGTTGTAATTCAAAACGAACGATTTCAGTAGTGTGGAAATCCACAAAGATGATAACGCTGAAGAATTTTTAAACGCTGACCCAACAGAAGTGAAATGCCCCTAGAATATTATTAGAAAAAAGAAAAAACCCTAATGGACCTTGATTATGTAATCAATGAAATTCAAAATGAGCTTTATCTTTGAAATAATAAAGTGCGTTCATGAGGTTATTTAAAGTCAGTGTGTGCTTGAAGCTATGCGAGTTAACATGGATCTAACGCTCTCAATGCTTCGAATCGATTTTTACCTGTACCGCCATATAGCGAGAGATATGCCATCGGGGAGGGATCACGGTTTCCGGATTTTTGCGAAGGACTCTCCTTAAAGTGCGGAGGAAGCGGAGGATTCTCATTAGCGTGCGGAGGAATAAATTATCTTGATCTAAAATTGCTGTGGAATACATTAACAGGGGTGATGTCATAAGTTATTGTCTCGTATTCGTAAATAAATTGCTGTGGAATACATTAACATGTTCTGGTCATTACTGCTGTGGTTTCTCATTACCTGATTTATTCAGACTAACCAGTCCCAAAAACTGGTTTCTTCACAATGCCATTTTGAACTCGCCTAGACTTGCCCCATTGTTTTCTACAAAACCTTCAACCCTGATTGTAAAAATCTATTATGTGTTAAAATTATAAGCGCGCTTTCTCTTGGTAGCGTCATTCCTTCATTCAACTTGAACTCGCTGGAAATTTGAAAACTTCGTTCGATTTCGAAACGTTTATCGTGAAGATGGCTTTTTTCACTAGCGTCTATGATTTTCAAACTGCTTTGAACGCTTGTTTAACTGTCCGTCGGATTCGGAAACGTTGACAACCGCAAATTTTTGAAACCGTAATAAGGTTCTCTAGCTTTCTTCATATCATCAAGTTTTTTTCAGATAATCCAGAGACTGTTCATTGTCGGTCACTATTTTTTCATACGTTGTGTACGCAAATTTGGACATTTCAATTGTGCGTTTGAAATTCTTTGCCTCGGAAAATTTAAATTCCATGAT
>JAHPZR010053493.1:0-7500 GCA_019787425.1 Platygyra sinensis | reverse complement strand
ACAAATGGCAATCTAAACTGGCCCTCTGCAGTCTTGCTGTTGCTTTCATGGAGCGCACTTCTTATGTGACGCTCAACATCGGCTTTGCCTGATTGGTGCCTGCAGCTAACACTGATCACGATTACATAATGCGCACCGATCGAAATCTATGTGGGTCATTGGATGCAGTGATAAAGCGAGTCACTCCTTTGAACACGCCTTCTTGAAACTATTGCTGTAACTCGCTGGACCTTGACTTCCCGCCTTTGCTTTTCCTGCTTTTGACGAGGTTTCGAACGAGACATCTGTCGTCGAGGGTTTGTCTTTTGCTTAGCTTGAGTTGCTCCTGCGGGTTGAGCTGCAGGTTGCTGAAAAGGCGATGATACTCCTTGCTTGCGAGGTGACGTGCTAGGTTTCCAAGTTGGGTTGTGCTGGCAGGCTGCTGAAAAGAGGATGATGCTCCTTGCTCGCGAGTTGACGAACTCTGTTTTGAAGATGTAGAATCATCTGCTGTCGCGGCTTTGTATTTCTGTTTAGATTGAGGTGCGGGCTGCTGAAAAGAGGAAGATGCTCCTTGCTCGCGAGTTGACGTACCCTATTTTGCGGCTTTGTATTTCTGCTTAGGTTGAGGTGCGGGCTGCTGGAAAGAGGATGATGTTGCTCTGCTTTGCGCTTTTGAACTTTTGTCTCTCACTTGACTTTCTCTGATCAGCTGTTAGTGTTGCCTGTATATGCCTTGTAATTTAGTTGCATCAGCATGTAAAAGGGGAACGAAAGTGGTTTGGTCCCCATCCCTTTTTTCTGCTGTCGACGCAATGACTCCACATCAAGTTCACAGTCTGCAGAAACGATGCCGGTGCCTATGGTCGTACTGTTATGTTCATAAGTCCCCTGTACGTCCCAGGGTTATCAAAATTTGGATAAACTGATATAACTGTACAAGCAAGAGCATTAGAAAGAGAAAAAATATGCCACATGTTGGCAAAGGTATAAGATCTTACTGTTCTTTACACTTCATTCCGATAGGACGTAACATGATTTTTATAAATGACGTTAACGGAACTTGGCCGCAACTTTTGGACTAGATTTCCAGCGCCTGTTAAAGAGAGTAGATAATTATTGTCTAAGTACTGCTTTTCATTCTTCGCCAGCTCACAGATGGATCGCATACGGAGCTCAGTATGATTGATGATTTTCATCCCCAAACAAAACGAACGAAAAGGTTCGGAAGAGGCAATTACCATCACCTACTTACATCATGGGCTTCAACTCTGTGGATGCATCACCTGGATATAAAGTTGCTGCCACCGTGATCATCAACAGGAAATTGCTTGGTAGAAGCTGCGTAGAACATTGGGGTAAAATTAGGGAAAAAATACGACTTCAGTTACCAGTAACTCATGGCATGGCCCAAAGTCAACATTCATTGACCAGCAAAAGTACTTCTCAGTGAGTGTGATATGAGGCATTACGCATTACGTGCGTAATTAATAATTGATTAAAACTATAATTTAAGAACACCCCCCCCCCCACCCCCCGTCGCCAATCCTCCAATATACACAAAGGATTATGCGAAAGTGAAAACAATTGGCAAAACTGCCGGAGATAGTTTGCTTTTAAATTAACTAAGTAAATGCGTACCTGAACACCATTCGTATGGCCGGACTATCAAATTCAGGGGGGATTTTCACGTGCTGAATTTCATCAAGAAGTGCTGTCCATCCCATGCACATTGCGCGCGTTGCATGAGCTTTGTTTTGTAGATAAGCAAAAAACTGTTGTTTTGCCATTTTGTGAGAACTAGATTAAGTTAGCTATCACCAAACACAGTTGATACAGACTGTTAAAGTGAAAAGTTGACGAACTAACGGAAAGTAACGGGACACGAAGTGAACACAGAGGAACGCACGCCAAGGAATTAACCCGATTGCACGTGGAAGAAGGAATGATACGTGAAACCGGTGTTACCAGGACGTGTAGTTGTTATTTTAAAACTATCCAGGACCAGCAAGTATCGATTAACCATGACAAAGTAAACCGGAAACGTGCCAAGTCACACAATCTAAACACGAGTTGGTGTAGCGAACTAAATACGCGCAACGGAGTAATCTTGAAGACGCTCTTTTGCTGGACTCACCAACTGTTTCTTGCCGAAAAAATTGATACACGTAAGCTGGAAGAATGTATGTGCGGAAGGCTTCAACCCGGGAAGGGGGGGGGGAGTTACTCCCTTATAAGGGCTATATAGATATGTGCGGCCCCAAAGGGTATGGTTTTTCAGCCGTTTCGTCATAAATAGGGTATGGTTTTTGTACTCTAGCCTTGATATGAGTATGTTTTTAGGCCGAGAAACCACTTTTTCATCATTATCGAAACGAAAATCGACAAAAGCCCGCCACAAATTATGTTCACGGTAATTTAGGATAGGATAGGATAGGATAACTTTATTTAGACACGATAAACTCATCAGTACAACTATAAAAACCTAATTATCTACCAGAATTATTACAAATTACTAGACTAGAACTACATTATTCTAAAATTGGTATTGGTATGACCTAGGGATCAATAATAACTGAGTAACTAACTGCAAGGGACCGCATACGATAAACACTGCTAACGTAGGATCTACAAGAGATCTGATCAGCCAAAAAAAAAGTGTATAACGGCAATAGACTGCAAGGCTGATACTACGTGAAAAACGTTTCGAGACACCAACATGACAAGAACTGATAAAGCAGGATCGCAACAGTGGACAGCTGTTTCGGCTTTCTTGGGCCTCGTCAGCACTGTGTAGCGAAGATATGTAACGCCAGCCAAAGAGCCAACGCACGTAAATCGCAAAATGACCCATTCACTATAGAGTGTGTGCAGTGTCACGCAATAAAAAATAAAATCAAAAACCGTGCATTGAATAAAGTCAAAAAATTGAGATATTTTAAACGGCAAATAAAGAAGACAGTTATCCAAGTTTAAGGTGTGTGCGTTCTCCCAAAGTTGAGATATTCGTCGAAATGTGCCGCACAAAATTACAGAGCTTAGTATGGGGTCGCCATGTTGGAGGACCTCTTTAGTCCTCTAACATGGCGGCCGGTAAATAGTGTAAACATCTGGAACTTACTTTGGCTATTTAGTGGACTGATTATCTGAACCGAACTAAAAAATATTTACAAAAGTACTTTTCCTGATACTTAAACTCCTAAAATGGCTAAAAATCACGAGATAAGTATATATTTTTCGACAAACGCGATCGTAGGGTTATGTCACGCACCGCCATAACTTCGAAATTCAAAATGCGCTGGTTTCCAAACGAAGGATGCTATTGAGCTGGAAAGTTGTAAACAGCTATACATTTGGTACCTCTTATGCCTGATGAGGATAAAACCTTTAGTGGCTTTTTAGTTTTGGATTTGAGAATTTGATGACGTTAGGTGCACACACTCTATATCAAGTTCCGTACTTCGAACTCACTTGCGCTCCGAAACACGCGTTGCTACATCATGTGCTTCGGAGCGCAAGAAGACCAAAACGTCACAACTGGTGTCTCGTAAAGCAAAAAATAAATGCGGCTGGACAAGGCTAGGCTCGATTTCCGCCGCTCTCTCGTGTCTGGTCTACGGGGGAAGAGAGCGGGCTCATTTCACGAACAGTGGCTGGTAATCGAGCCTAGGACAAGGCCAGCCTAAACATTTAAACATTCAAAGGGGAAAGGACTTTTAGCTGTCATACTCTTATATCCAAATTGGCGTTTTGACGACTTCGTGCCATCATTATCAAATATGAAATGCCAAGAAGATAACAAAAGTATTTATACAGAAATAGTATGAAAATAAGTAATATAATGGAGCATGATGGGCGTGACTTTAACAAAAAGTTTCGCGCGAATGGAGTCAGCTTGAGTGTTCAGCTTCGGTTTTTTCTTTTGGATGAACAACATTTCAAAGGTTAAGAACTCGAGCTTGCTTCAGTATTTCTTAAGGCTTAAAGGCTTTGGATATGTATTTCGACGATTTAACTTCTCTGTTTACTCCTTAGTTTCTGTTTCAATTGAGAAGATATATCAAACACTCAAGACAGTGTTTCATGTATGGCTATCCAAACATCTCGAATTTCTTCAAAAATACTCCGCTGCGCGTCGTATTTTCAACTCTCTTCTCGGTGTTTGGATATCCCGATGAAACACTGTTTCTTGTGTTTGACATATCGCCTCCAAGCAGAGATAATCGCCTGCCAGCGACTCATTTGCATCACAAAATGAAACACGAAATTTAACAACTTTAGCATCTGCTTGTCTTGTTTGTCGATTAAAAGCTGAGGGAGATATGCTTTTATTATTCCCTGACATTTCCTGCTTTTATAGACAGCTAAATAAATTAGTAAAATTTCCTGAAAGAAGCGTTCAGTTTATCGAACAGTATGAAGTATTACTTATGTGTCTACAGTCAGAAACAGCATTGAAACGACTGGTAATGATAGATAAAGAAACATGGAAGGCTGGAAAATACTCCGGATGTCGCTTTTGTTACTTTTGGTAAGCGAACTATTGCTTAAATGCCGATCAATGTACCTTTGATGGACAAGAATCCTGACGAGGGGCAGAATGATCTTAGTCAGCTTATAGCTTTTGAAACCTGGATAAGCTTGGCCTCAATACCAACTTTAACTGATTTATTAATTCAAATACATGCATGTACCTAACAAATAAAATGTAACAACAAGATTTGCTGGCCAGGACTCGAACCTGATCGGTCTCTCCACGTCAGACTCAGATTCCTCGCCGACGAGCAACATTTTCTTGCACATGAAGTATGTTACAGTATTAGCGTCGTTACTGACTTTATTTACTCACTTTCGTCCTTTGCTATAACAGATCTGCAAAATGTGGCTGATTTCACTTGCTAAAGAACTCTTCCACACTGCGCCGAGTTTAAAAACACAACATTTAACGGTCATCTTCGATTTGTGTTTAAGGAATGCTTGCCGAGTAAACTCACATGGTTATCGCAACTACATCGTTTTAGAAAAGCTCCGTTTACAAAATGTTTTCCTTCCACATAAAAACGAAAAATCCGGTGTTTTTGAAATTTCTCCGGTTTAAAGAGTGTTTTTGAAAAGCTCTGTTTTCGTGTAGTGTGAACGGTAGGCCTAACCGTAAAGATAAAGCTGCGTTTTTAATTTTTTTCTGGTGAAGTGTTTACACTGCCTTAATAATATCATAATATTCAGTACCTGCAGTAAAACCAAACTAACCGGACAAGCGCAAAGCTTGAAAAAACTCAAGAAAGAGGCTGAAGCCGGACTTTCTGATTTTTCATTTGCAACATGTAAACCGAAACCTTGCGATGCTGCATCTTGCCGCTCTCTTCAGTTTTGAGTCATCTGCACGAAACGGCGCTTCAGTGCTAGTGTAATTAATATACACCACAAAGTCTATCAAGAGTTACGTTTTTTCCACTCAGAACAAGGAGACAATAAACAGTATGCAGAGAAAATGATTAATGACGGCGAAAATAACTTCATTTTCCTGACCCTTTGCAAAAGTCACGAGAAAATAATTTCTCAGTTTTAATGAAACCTTTTTTTTAAAATACGTGAACTCAAGATATCTATCTTGTTTACATCAAACACTAACGAGACAAAGCATAATTCTTTAGTATGTATGAGTCTAACACATATAAGGTGTGCTTTTCTGTTTTACAGCAAATATTCATCGTCGCATCTTCACATATTCAAGGTAAGTGGAGTCAGAGTTTGTTCTTTTCATTGATACGAAAGCCGAGGAGTGACTTCCAACTTCAAAAATTAAATGATCGATTGATCTCCAACGTGCGACTTATCTTCCCGGTAAATTGGGCCAAATTTTAATATTACTTATGTTTCACTAAGTTGGTGTTAAGCTGCACTTTACTTAATTGTTATGTAAATTATCACTGAGAAACTAGGAACAGATGTAGCACACAAACTGCAGTGACAAACATGACAATAAAACGCATGTTGGAAAACAAAATTATTTAACTTGACGTTTCGTATGTTTCCCCATACATCTTCAGAAGTGACGGTTCCTTCTGGAGATGTATGTCGAAACATACGAAACGTCAAGTTAAATAATTTTGTTTTCCAACATGCGTTTTATTGCATGTTTCTCACTGCAGTTTGTGTGCTATTTGTTATTAAGCTACGATGGCCAAAGAAAAATAATTTTTAGGAACCATGTTGGCAACGCGACGGTATGAAGTCGAAAACGTCGCCAAACAAAGATCGATCGCTGTGAACTGAAACTACCGAATTTTGTTGTGCCATTACACATAGACACAGTTTGGTCGCATGCAGCTTGCCAACCTTATTTTGTATATTAGCCAGTGCAATCGTTGGCGTTTGGAATCACTTTCCTCTGGTTGCTTTGTGCCACCTTACTAGCCCAGTAGCCCTTCATACTGCGTTATCGAATAAAAAAATTACGTTATCTTGTTGATTTTCTGAGAATTTTCAACGTTCACTATACACTCAATTGAGGAGACTTCAGCTCTAACTTTTTAACCTCTAGTAGGAAGTAAATTATATTCTGTTTTTTTCCTTCTTCATGAAGACATTTGTTGATTCTTATTCCAAACAACTAGAGTAGCGTATTTTTCATCGAATGTTCATTACGGACGGACCATTATTTTTTGAGGGTGAAGAGGAGGGGACTGGGAAATTTCCAAAACAAAAATCGTGTACTGCAAAAGGTGAAAACAAACGAGCAGATGGCCGTCCGTAATGAACATTCGATGAAAAATACGCTACTCTAGTTGTTTGGAATAAGAATCAACAAATGTCTTCATGAAGAAGGAAAAAAACAGAATATAATTTACTTCCTACTAGAGGTTAAAAAGTTAGAGCTGAAGTCTCCTCAATTGAGTGTATAGTGAACGTTGAAAATTCTCAGAAAATCAACAAGATAACGTAATTTTTTTATTCGATAACGCAGTATGAAGGGCTACTGGGCTAGTAAGGTGGCACAAAGCAACCAGAGGAAAGTGATTCCAAACGCCAACGATTGCACTGGCTAATATACAAAATAAGGTTGGCAAGCTGCATGCGACCAAACTGTGTCTATGTGTAATGGCACAACAAAATTCGGTAGTTTCAGTTCACAGCGATCGATCTTTGTTTGGCGACGTTTTCGACTTCATACCGTCGCGTTGCCAACATGGTTCCTAAAAATTATTTTTCTTTGGCCATCGTAGCTTAATAACAAATAGCACACAAACTGCAGTGAGAAACATGCAATAAAACGCATGTTGGAAAACAAAATTATTTAACTTGACGTTTCGTATGTTTCGACATACATCTCCAGAAGGAACCGTCACTTCTGAAGATGTATGGGGAAACATACGAAACGTCAAGTTAAATAATTTTGTTTTCCAACATGCGTTTTATTGTCATGTTTGTCACTGCAGTTTGTGTGCTACATCTGTTCCTAGTTTCTCAGTGATAATTTACATAACAATTAAGTAAAGTGCAGCTTAACACCAACTTAGT
>JAHPZR010053491.1:32500-35739 GCA_019787425.1 Platygyra sinensis | reverse complement strand
TGTAGTATTGCAGTAATGCAGTAATGCAGTAATGCAGTAATGCAGTAATGCAGTAATGCAGTAATGCAGTAATGCAGTAATGCAGTAATGCAGTAATGCAGTAATGCAGTAATGCAGTAATGCAGTAATGCAGTAATGCAGTAATGCAGTAATGCAGTAATGCAGTAATGCAATCATGCAATCATGCCATTATGCCGTCATGCCGTCATGCCGTCATGCCGTCATGCCGTCATGCCGTCATGCTGTCACGTAGTCATGTAGTCATGTAGTCTTATAGTCATGTGGTCATGTGGTCATGTGGTCATGTGGTCATGTGGTCATGTGGTCATGTGGTCATGTGGTCATGTGGTCATGTGGTCATGTGGTCATGTGGTCATGTGGTCATGTGTTCATGTGGTCATGTGGTCATGTGGTCATGTAGTCATGTAATGTAATAATGTCGTCATGTAGTAATGTAGTAATGTAGTAATGTAGTAGTGTAGTAGTGTAGTAGTGTAGTAATGTAGTAGTGTAGTAGTGTAGTAGTGTAGTAGTGTAGTAGTGTAGTAGTGTAGTAGTGTAGTAATGTAGTAATGTAGTAGTGTAGTAGTGTAGTAGTGTAGTAGTGTAGTAGTGTAGTAGTGTAGTAGTGTAGTAGTGTAGTAATGTAGTAATGTAGTAGTGTAGTAGTGTAGTAATGTAGTAATGTAATAATGTCGTCATGTAGTAATGTAGTAATGTAGTAATGTAGTAGTGTAGTAGTGTAGTAGTGTAGTAGTGTAGTAGTGTAGTAATGTAGTAGTGTAGTAGTGTAGTAGTGTAGTAGTGTAGTAGTGTAGTAGTGTAGTAGTGTAGTAGTGTAGTAGTGTAGTAGTGTAGTAGTGTAGTAGTGTAGTAGTGTAGTAGTGTAGTAGTGTAGTAGTGTAGTAGTGTAGTAGTGTAGTAGTGTAGTAGTGTAGTAGTGTACTAGTGTAGTAGTGTAGTAATGTAGTAGTGTAGTAGTGTAGTAGTGTAGTAGTGTAGTAGTGTAGTAGTGTAGTAGTGTAGTAGTGTAGTAATGTAATAATGTCGTCATGTAGTAATGTAGTAGTGTAGTAGTGTAGTAGTGTAGTAGTGTAGTAGTGTAGTAGTGTAGTAGTGTAGTAGTGTAGTAGTGTAGTAGTGTAGTAGTGTAGTAGTGTAGTAGTGTAGTAGTGTAGTAGTGTAGTAGTGTAGTAGTGTAGTAGTGTAGTCATGTGGTCATGTGGTCATGTGGTCATGTGGTCATGTGGTCATGTGGTCATGTGGTCATGTGGTCATGTGGTCATGTGGTCATGTGGTCATGTGGTCATGTGGTCATGTGGTCATGTGTTCATGTGGTCATGTGGTCATGTGGTCATGTAGTCATGTAATGTAATAATGTCGTCATGTAGTAATGTAGTAATGTAGTAATGTAGTAGTGTAGTAGTGTAGTAGTGTAGTAATGTAGTAGTGTAGTAGTGTAGTAGTGTAGTAGTGTAGTAGTGTAGTAGTGTAGTAATGTAGTAATGTAGTAGTGTAGTAGTGTAGTAGTGTAGTAGTGTAGTAGTGTAGTAGTGTAGTAGTGTAGTAATGTAATAATGTCGTCATGTAGTAATGTAGTAATGTAGTAGTGTAGTAGTGTAGTAGTGTAGTAGTGTAGTAGTGTAGTAGTGTAGTAGTGTAGTAGTGTAGTAGTGTACTAGTGTAGTAGTGTAGTAATGTAGTAGTGTAGTAGTGTAGTAGTGTAGTAGTGTAGTAGTGTAGTAGTGTAGTAGTGTAGTAATGTAGTAGTGTAGTAGTGTAGTAGTGTAGTAGTGTAGTAGTGTAGTAGTGTAGTAGTGTAGTAGTGTAGTAGTGTAGTAGTGTAGTAGTGTAGTAGTGTAGTAGTGTAGTAGTGTAGTAGTGTAGTAGTGTAGTAGTGTAGTAGTGTAGTAGTGTAGTAGTGTAGTAGTGTAGTAGTGTAGTAGTGTAGTAGTGTAGTAGTGTAGTAGTGTAGTAGTGTAGTAGTGTAGTAGTGTAGTAGTGTAGTAATGTAGTAATGTAGTAGTGTAGTAGTGTAGTAATGTAGTAATGTAATAATGTCGTCATGTAGTAATGTAGTAATGTAGTAATGTAGTAGTGTAGTAGTGTAGTAGTGTAGTAGTGTAGTAATGTAGTAGTGTAGTAGTGTAGTAGTGTAGTAGTGTAGTAGTATAGTAATGTAGTAGTGTAGTAGTGTAGTAGTGTAGTAGTGTAGTAGTGTAGTAGTGTAGTAGTGTAGTAGTGTAGTAGTGTAGTAGTGTAGTAGTAAAAATAATAACAAAAAACTTTTGCAGTAAAAATTCCAGTTCTCCGTCGAGACTGGTGGGCTGTTTCTCAACATAGCCTAACGTTCGTGGGCGCCGCCATTTTCAAATTTGAATTCTATTTCTGATGGGCTGACAACTAACCGGCACCGACTTGGATTTGGAGAGCAATAGCATCCATTGCTCTCTACAGAATACCCTATTGTCTTTCTCGGCTCCTAATTGGTTACCGGTCATTAAAGCGTGCGCTTGTACTGATATTTTGTCGTACAATTTGTACCTGATGAACCACTAATGATTCAATACTGACATGGGCTAAACGTCGTCAAAAAAGGCGCAGCGCTCTGTGGAATGTTTTGAGGTGGGTTTTGAAAGAGATTTGTGCTTTTTTTGTTTTTTAACGGCCCTTTACCCCCACTTTCAGTGTTTTGTGCATGGGCGACATATTTCAACATGCTATCTTTCCACACGCTATGTAACCTGCCCTACATCAATATGTGAACACAACAGACTTCTTTACGGTTGAAATATAAGATGGATTTTTCAGACATTAAACTAAGGTCCGAAGTAGCAAAAATTCATTTTCGTTCATTTTGAAATTCATATTTCGAATACTATACGCGTTAGCGGCCTAATTCTACCTGAAGTCACCATTGCCGAGAGCGGATCGACTACGCGTAAATCGTTTAACTATCCCGTAAATCTGGAGACATACAATTTTCACAATCTTCTTCAGCTATGTGAGGTCAGTAATAATCATTTAGTCGTCTTTACACATGGGAGAAGGGGATTCTGGGGCATTTCAAAAGAGGCCAATTTGTTTGTTTGTTTTTTTTTTAATTTTAATGCTCTTAACCGTCACTCATTTCGCTTCGCTCGCCGAGTGACGTTTAGGGCAAAAACTCAAATTTACGCCTCTGTTGAAATGCCCCAGAACGCCCCTCCCCCATATGTGGAGCCCATATATGTGTGTAA
>JAHPZR010053491.1:22500-27500 GCA_019787425.1 Platygyra sinensis | reverse complement strand
AACTTTCATGTTGTGATGCTCTTGTCGCCCCCTTAAGCCAGAGTGTTGTGTCAGCAACCACCACATCGTATTGATAAGTGCTCGGGGATTTCCACTGCCAAGCTGACCACTTTTTTAAAGCAACCACCACATCGTATTGATAAATGCTCGGGGATTTCCACTGCCAAGCTGACCACTTTTCCAAAGGGTTTCTTCTTCTTCGTTTGTTAAGCTTTTGGATCGGTTCGGACGTTTTTCTCTCCATTCTTCTCTTAGCTTTCGCGCTTTCCCCTCCAGGACTTTTCTTGAACTGAGGAACTCTCTATCTTTGATAATAGATTTCGGGTACAATTTTGACTTTAAGTGTCGCTCCAAGGCTGCTTGCATGACTCTGAGTGAATAGGGCTCGTAGTCTTCGCCGCTTTCTTTGCGAACCTTTGCATAAAACTGCGACAATGTTTTATCAAGGTCTACACATTCGTATGCTTCTAAATTTTTCTCCTTTCCTCTTTCAGTCGCCCATTTCACGAAAACGTTTTTCCATTGTTCTGTGCTATTTTTCGTATTTTCGTTTTCCCTTAGTTCTTTTAGTTCGTCTATACCCTCCTCATAAACTATCCCAAAACGGGACGCCATTGTTACAAAACAAACAGAAATTTCTTTACCTTGGCAGCCGGTGCTAAGCGATTTTCAGCCAATCATTTTCAAGTAACTTTACCCGGGGCAATTACAGAAATTAAGAAAAAATGCCCTCTGTCCTGACCAATCACAATTCAGTAATTTTGCCCCTTATATTATAAATAATAGTAATATATCCATCGATCATAGAATTTTTAATATGACGACGCAAACTGGAAAACGACTTTATTTTCTTAACATTGAGAGATAAAGAATTCCAAAGTTTAGGACCAGTGTAACTGAGAGAACGAATGCCGTATTGCGTGGTATGAACAGATTCAATAAACAGATTATCAAACTGTCAGTGATTGACGTGTATTATAAACATATATTGGATGAGGTTTTTGTGATATCCAGAATAATCAAGGTCGAGGTAGGGGTTATAAGCCGAAGCCGAAGGCTGAGGCTGATAACCCTTGCCGAGACCTTGATTATTCTGGATATCACAAAAACCGAATCTAATAATTGTTTGTTATACATTGAACTCAAAAACTTGGAAGTCATGTTTCTGCTTCTTCACTGATGGCAAGCAACACGAGTCGCGGAGTTGACATGATAACCCTTGGAAATCGTGCACTGCGGTCATACATGACACGATTAACCGTAACCTTGTCATGATTACCCGTGACCTTGACATGATTACACGTGACCTTGACATGATTATTGTATAATCTGCAGTTATGGCGTCACGGGCACTGATTTCGAAAATTCACTGTACGCTTTCGGCCAATAAGAAAAGAGTTAGAGAGTTCAATGTATAATAGTAAGAATGAATTGAAGATATACTGGGTTGAAATAATTAGCAAAACAAGCAGGGCTTAGTTTATGGTACCATTGATAAACGAAAAAAAAGAATTTCAAGACTTCAGCAATGGCTCAGAATGAGATCTAGGGACGGAAAAAGTCATTATTCTGACGACTCGTTTTTGCAAAGTAGTTACTGATTTTAGGTAAGTTGAGTATGTGAGACCCAAACGTGAATGCCATAAGTAAGCAAGGGGTAAATAAGAGAATAGTAAAGCATACTAAGTATATCAACATTAACAAAGTACCTTAATTTGGAGAATTTACCCACAGTTTTTGATAGTTTTAAGCAGAGTTCATTAACATGATTTTTCAAAGTTTTAGGGATTAGCTCAAGATCATTAAGGTTTTTATGTGAAAAGTATATATTAGGGGGGGGGGGTCGCACTAGGGCGAATTCTGTTTGTTTTACCAAAAATTGGGTCAAAATTAGAGCTTTCCCTAATGCGACTCTTACGAACAAAATTTGGAAAAATTTGTCAGTGGACCAAAAAGATCAAAGACGCCGTAGTGTATGGGTGGGGCAGGCAGATTTTTCCAAAATCGCCCAAAGAAAACAAGAATTCATTAAACATGTCAACTGCGTGTTTACTTAGGAAAATTGATGCACAGTAGAAGCGCACGAACATTTCATCATTGTTTACAAAGCGTTTTATCAGTGTTTACTCAAGAATTTAGCCTTGTTGTGTGGCTTCATGTGTGACCGGAAAATGAGCCCAAAAAAATTGGTCAGTGCCGATATTTTTGCGTCTTTCGGACTGACCAAAAAAAAAATTCGCTATAGTGCAACACCCCCCCCCCCCCCCTTAGTGTCATCAGCAAAAAAACAAACTGTTCGGTAAATCATTAATATATAGCAAAAACAACAGATCCAAGAATGGATCCCTGAGGTACACCACAAGAGATTGGGAGAGAATCAGATTTATGGCCATTTATACAAACAAATTGTTCTTTATTGAAAAGATATGAATGAAACCAATCATAGGTTTTACCTCTCACTCCGTAATGATCCAGTTTTGATAAAAGAATGGAATGATTAACTGTATCAAATGCCAGGCGCGGATCCAGGGGAGGTGAAATGGGTGAATCCCCCCCCCCCCCCCCATTTTTCTGAGCCCCCTTCTTTCTTTCTTTCTTTTTATTTTTCTTATCCCTCAAATATTGAGGCTTTGGTTCTATTACATTATTACAACAATTCACCCCCCATTTCAAAATCCTGAATCCGCGCCTGAATGCCTTTTTTAGATCAATAAAAATACCACAGCAAAACTCATTGTTAATTGAGTTACGGATTGATTCAATATTACTAATTTGTATCAGTGCATGATTTGTCGAGCACTTCTGCCTAAAGCCAAATTGAAGTGGATAAAGAATATTACAAGATTCAAGATAGCCATAAAGGCGCTTAAACATAGCCTTTTCAAAAATTTTGCTAATAATAGATAGAACTGATATTGGTCTATAGTAATCTTTGTCTTCTCTAGAGCCTTTCTTAAAAACTGGGGTAACTTTTGCCAGTTTAAGTTTACTGGGAAAAATGCCACAAAGAAAAGAATCATTAATTAGGGATGAAATAAGTGGGGAAATATGAGTCTTAAGAATTTTTGGCAATGGGACTGGAATACTATAAGGACCAATGATTCATTTTGTACTATAAGGACAAATGTATTAATCATCTTCAACTGAAGTAACAGGGGAGAGAAACATTGAGTCAGGAAATTGTCCCTCAGAAAAGAGGTTGGATGACAGTTTCCACACGAAAGTTACCCACATTGACAAAGAAAATATTAAAAATGTTAGTAATAGCATAGGGATTGTTGACAGTTTTCCCACTTTCTAAAATACTGGGAATGTAATCAGCTTTAACTTTACTAATGTTCATAATTGATCTAATTCCAGACCAGATTTTTTTTTATTGCACAAAAAGTAATTTTTGAAATAATCAGATTTGCTTGCCTTAACATCTTTGACAACACTATTCCTGAATTTCTTATGAAGATGTATCAAATTTAGATTTGAATGTTTACACCTAATGATTTTGGAATAGAACTTAACTCTATATCGAATCTTGCCAAGAATAGGTTCAGTAATCCAGGGCTTGGTAGATAACTTAGTTTCACGTTTAGAGAGCTTTCTACGTGTTACATGAGAATTTATAGCGGAGCTCCGGCGGCCTCAAGGGCCGCCAAGCGGAGCTCCATAACCATATAGGAAAAAGAAACCCATGTATGGATTTTCTCATGGTTATTATGGACAGCGGTATTGCTCATGGGCGCGTACGCATGACGGCAACGACAACGATGACCACGACGGTGGAGTCGCGCAACATGGCGGCCATGCTCCAAATACTAGGTTGACAGAGACATGCAATCTTGGTTAACCGTATACTTCTTTGATATTGGACATCCCTCTTATGATCAATTGACACCTGTCAAAACAAGGTATCTGCTGACCGGTATCACGTGACCATATCGCGGGCTCAAGTCTACAACTCATCGACGTCGCACGATTTTTGAAGTTGACCGCTGACTAAGTGCTGGTTTTTCGATTGGATCGCGGGCTCATGCCAGGTTAACTTGTTGAAAACAGGGCAGGATTGTTCGGAAGCTAGTTAACGCTAGCCCAAGATTAAAATTCATTTGAATTATAACTTTTTCTTCTATAAAAGTGTTTTTTTGCTGCTTTGTTTTGTGTATATGGTGATTATAAAACTCAAAACAGAAGGTCAAACAAGAAACAGAAAACTTCACCACAAAACTCAAAGCAAAATTCTACCTCTTCCTTGGTTATCTGAATCGGGTACTGAACAACCCGGCCAAAGAGCTACGCTTTTAGGCTGGCCTAAATCTATATATTAAATTGAGATATCTGGTCATAGAAGGTGTCAAATTTAGTGTTGGCATCCATATAGTCACTTGAAATGTTATCCCAGTTCAGAAGTGAGAAATCTTTAATAAATGTTTCTTCATCAAATTTGAATTTCGTGTTTAGCGATCGAATGCTCCATACAGGTCAGTGTTAAACTGTTTGATTGCTTCTGGCTTCTTTCATCGCTTGAATAACCTGAGCTGTTATATCTCTGACCTCTTTCTGCCAAGAGGGAAGAGAAAGTTTGGCGATAATGAAGCAAATAGCATGGAAACACCTAATCATTTTCTATACAATTGCAATATATTCATCCCGAAAGCTCATGCGTGTTTCAAAAAAATGTCCCATGTGTTTGAAAAAGCCCTACTCTTGTGATATAAATATCCCCAGCACAATCTAGCAAGCAAATGGTGGTGCTTTTGAATGTGAGGTTGGCCACCCCCGATTTCTGAAACAGGAGGCGCTCGTTAGGGGTAGTGGTGGGGTGGGGGGAGGCCGTCTGCGGCGACAGCCTCCAGGTGAACCCGCCCAGCAGACAACTGGGGGTGCTCAAAGATCCCTCCATCCTCAGAGACCCAGGGGCAGCTAGTTGGGTCATGAGAAAGTCAAAGCGGCCAAGTTTACAAGAACGAAAGAGGAGCCCCTGGGATTCTACTCTTAACCGACCAGTT
>JAHPZR010053491.1:7500-20000 GCA_019787425.1 Platygyra sinensis | reverse complement strand
AGGGAAATCATATCCCTGAACCTACTGTCACCAGCCAAAGACTCAGGACTCCCATAGACGAAATTGAAATTCCCCTGACCATCAATAATGGTACGGTCTTTGTCATTGCTTTCTCCAATATATGCAACTGCAAAACCCCGTGACCTCAGCCACTTCACTTGGTCTTCCATTATTGATAACAGCGGAGAAACGATCACAACTAAGGGGTTGAAGGAAAATTGTGGCCCATCGATTTTAGACATTTGCACAAAGGGGGCAAGACCTGAAATGTCAAGCTCTTCCCGAATCCTGTCGGTAACTAAGCGAAAACATCTCTTCCATGGACAACTTTCTCGATCACTACTCCTTGCTCTGCTTTCAAAATTTTCACCTCGGGAAATGATCCTATTTCACCTCAACTTCCCGCGCGAAATCTATGTGCGTGGCTGTTTGCAGTCGCCCGGCCGGCCGCCCGTTCAGCATACTTTTCCAGCCCGTGCAGGAGAAATTCCCACGTCCGATAAAGATGGAGCGAACCGGTCTTTCTGCTGACACAAGAGAGACTACAAGAACGCTGAAAATGGCCCAGGTGCATGGTCTCGACTCGCAAATTATCGTACTCTAGAGTTCACGAATTTACCTTCGATTAGTCCACAGTCTGACTTTCTCGGTTGTTGCTTTTTCAGGTCGGTTTACAAACATCCTAAATTTGGAGATTTTTTTACGGTTTCATGGTTCTCCTTTCAGTGGCACTTATCGATCGAGTGAAACTATCCTGCACGAGGCGGACAAAAATGGCGAACACGCGATCAAACAGTTTGTCGGTGAACACCTTCGAATAAGAAGTCACGAAAGAAACACGAAAATAGCTGGACTCTGATTGGGCACAAAAATATTTTTGTGCCCAATCATGGACGAGGATTTCAATTGGTTTCGGAACTGGTCGGTTAAGAGTAGAATCCCAGGGGCTCCTCTTTCGTTCTTGTAAACTTGGCCGCTTTGACTTTCTCATGACTCAACTAGCTGCCCCTGGGTCTCCGAGGATGAGATCCCTCGGGATCCCAAACCTTGTTCCCAGAGGTTAAATGGGAATCGACAGCGCCTTGTCACCGACGAAATCCTAGCGGGAGCTAGGTAACCAAACAGCCACTGAGCACCCCCGACAAAGGCTTTTGTTTTTTTTTTTCAGTAACGCGTCACGCAACGTCACGCGTCACGCCAAAATTAAAGCTGCCGTTTACTTTTCTCAAGAATGATTTCTAGTTTAAGCCGAGAGCAATTTTTTTATTTCGAGACTCCTCTTCCACCTCGCCGCGAATATCTTTTTTAATCTTTTCAATGTGTGGGCGAGAGGTCTGGCGAGTGAGTTAAGGACATTCGCGGTAATTGTTTCTGCGCATCCTTACTGCGCATGCAAACTCACATGCCACGTCATGAATGAGCGTACGCGCTAAGTCATAAAATAAACAAATGATAGGGAAGATGGCCATTGCTAGAGCTTTGCCTGGATTTAACGATCTTGGACGTACGGTGACCCCAATTTTTCTTTCGATGGATCATTTTCTCTAATGACTTTCTACGTTTAGGGAAAAAATGAAGAAAATCTATCGATTAGAAGTTTGTATTTTTGGCAAAATGCACCATCGAATTCCGTTCTTATTAGCTCTTCGTGCATCTGCGCGGCGGTTTCAAATGCCTCTTAAAGGGTTAAATTTTGTGAAAACGTTAGTAACATTTGGAATTATTTACGCAACAGACCCACTCCGACAAAATATGACTAAGATCGATTGCCTCCGTTGACTCACCTTCGATATTTTTAACTATAAACACCTGCAGACGGTGCTCAATTATATGGGACAATTTTTCGAAATCAGTATAGTTTACCACACGCTTTATCTCTGAAACGAAGACGGTGATCCTCGATTTTTTTGCATTTCTGGCACAAGTAACTCATTATCTGCCTGCAGTAAAAATTTAAAAAATTCTATCGACTGGAAAATTTTCGCGCGAACGTCCTTAGGCCCTACGGTTCTTTCAGCGCATGAACTGTGAATATCAGTATAACTGACTGAAATTCTGCGTCAGAAATTTGCTTATCAGCAAGCGCTTTGGACACCATTCAATCAACGGTATCTCGTTTGAAATAGCAGCATGACAATCCTGATGTTCCCAATCTTTGAATCAGCTTCTTGCTGACCTTGATTGTTGGCATGCAATTGATATATGTGGTTATAATGACACATCAAAATCTAGTCTTGGAATTGCTGAAACTGTTTGAGCACCTAAGGAACGTTCGCGCGAAATTTCCAGTCGATAGAATTTTTTAAAATTTTTACTGCAGGCAGATAATGAGTTACTTGTACCAGAAATGCAAAAAAATCGAGGATCACCGTCTTCGTTTCAGAGATAAAGCGAGTGGTAAACTATACTGATTTCGAAAAATTGTCCCATATAATTGAGCACCGTCTGCAGGTGTTTATAGTTAAAAATATCGAAGGTGAGTCAACGGAGGCAATCGATCTTAGTCATATTTTGTCGGAGTGGGTCTGTTGCGTAAATAATTCCAAATGTTACTAACGTTTTCACAAAATTTAACCCTTTAAGAGGCATTTGAAACCGCCGCGCAGATGCACGAAGAGCTAATAAGAACGGAATTCGATGGTGCATTTTGCCAAAAATACAAACTTCTAATCGATAGATTTTCTTCATTTTTTCCCTAAACGTAGAAAGTCATTAGAGAAAATGATCCATCGAAAGAAAAATTGGGGTCACCGTACGTCCAAGATCGTTAAATCCAGGCAAAGCTCTAGCAATGGCCATCTTCCCTATCATTTGTTTATTTTATGACTTAGCGCGTACGCTCATTCATGACGTGGCATGTGAGTTTGCATGCGCAGTAAGGATGCGCAGAAACAATTACCGCGAATGTCCTTAACTCACTCGCCAGACCTCTCGCCCACACATTGAAAAGATTAAAAAAGATATTCGCGGCGAGGTGGAAGAGGAGTCTCGAAATAAAAAAATTGCTCTCGGCTTAAACTAGAAATCATTCTTGAGAAAAGTAAACGGCAGCTTTAATTTTGGCGTGACGCGTGACGTTGCGTGACGCGTTACTGAAAAAAAAAAACAAAAGCCTTTGTCGGGGGTGCTCAGTGGCTGTTTGGTTACCTAGCTCCCGCTAGGATTTCGTCGGTGACAAGGCGCTGTCGATTCCCATTTAACCTCTGGGAACAAGGTTTGGGATCCCGAGGGATCTCATCCTCGGAGACCCAGGGGCAGCTAGTTGAGTCATGAGAAAGTCAAAGCGGCCAAGTTTACAAGAACGAAAGAGGAGCCCCTGGGATTCTACTCTTAACCGACCAGTTCCGAAACCAATTGAAATCCTCGTCCATGATTGGGCACAAAAATATTTTTGTGCCCAATCAGAGTCCAGCTATTTTCGTGTTTCTTTCGTGACTTCTTATTCGAAGGTGTTCACCGACAAACTGTTTGATCGCGTGTTCGCCATTTTTGTCCGCCTCGTGCAGGATAGTTTCACTCGATCGATAAGTGCCACTGAAAGGAGAACCATGAAACCGTAAAAAAATCTCCAAATTTAGGATGTTTGTAAACCGACCTGAAAAAGCAACAACCGAGAAAGTCAGACTGTGGACTAATCGAAGGTAAATTCGTGAACTCTAGAGTACGATAATTTGCGAGTCGAGACCATGCACCTGGGCCATTTTCAGCGTTCTTGTAGTCTCTCTTGTGTCAGCAGAAAGACCGGTTCGCTCCATCTTTATCGGACGTGGGAATTTCTCCTGCACGGGCTGGAAAAGTATGCTGAACGGGCGGCCGGCCGGGCGACTGCAAACAGCCACGCACATAGATTTCGCGCGGGAAGTTGAGGTGAAATAGGATCATTTCCCGAGGTGAAAATTTTGAAAGCAGAGCAAGGAGTAGTGATCGAGAAAGTTGTCCATGGAAGAGATGTTTTCGCTTAGTTACCGACAGGATTCGGGAAGAGCTTGACATTTCAGGTCTTGCCCCCTTTGTGCAAATGTCTAAAATCGATGGGCCACAATTTTCCTTCAACCCCTTAGTTGTGATCGTTTCTCCGCTGTTATCAATAATGGAAGACCAAGTGAAGTGGCTGAGGTCACGGGGTTTTGCAGTTGCATATATTGGAGAAAGCAATGACAAAGACCGTACCATTATTGATGGTCAGGGGAATTTCAATTTCGTCTATGGGAGTCCTGAGTCTTTGGCTGGTGACAGTAGGTTCAGGGATATGATTTCCCTGGACTTTTACAGGAGGATTACAGTTGCCATTGTCTGTGATGAGGTGCATACTGTAGTTGATTGGTAGGTACATGTTTGTAACAGTAATTCTGGGCTAAAATCAGTCCCTGTTCTCCTTCTGGGCAAAACTTGCAAATCCACAGAAACATTGCCTACTATGTGGACACTGCTTTTTCCAGTGCTGTTTGAATCATGCATCTTTTATAAAGAGGAGGGAGACACAGTGGGCAACTCAAACTGGAGGAAATTTTAGTACAAGCTTATTATTATTATTATTATTTTTTTGCTTCTGGCCTAAACGGTCCTTACAGAAAATAGAAATGGCCCATGGTCTTGTAAAATCAGCAGTCAGACCCTAAGCTTCACTGTGTCTATTCCAACATTGACCACCTTACTTGTTTTTCAAATACTCTAATTCAAGATACCCTGGCTAATTGTGATCACTTCTATTCAGTGGACAACATTTTGGAGACACTCTGTGTCTGGAATACTGACCATGCTTTTAAGATTTTTAGTTGCTTGAAAAGTGTATTTAAGGACCTTCAAGAAGAAGATGACAGTTCTTAATTTCATATGAAAGTTATCTTCTGAAATATTTCACGTAGATTTATTTAATTCTTATTACTGACTCTAAATAATATCTTCAAGTGTTGGCTCTGGAGACATATCTGTAAAAATACAGTGTTCTGAGTGGCTTCAACCCCACAGACTGTCCAATAACTGAGTTATTGGTCAAAATTAATTATCAACTAAAAGAGCAAATAAAACCTTTGTTTTTCAACAAGACTTGAAGGTGTTGTTAATCCAATAAGCTTTTTGTTTTTAAATGCAGCACGACTAATTGCTGTGTACGGTGATGGCACTGGTTTACACAGTGCAATGCCAATGCTCCTGAGATTTGTTGGCAATTCTTTAATAATAAAGTGTAAAGTTGACAGTTACTTGTGATAATTTCGTGGCTAGTCTTACGAAGCTCGTTTCGTCCCGGCCAAGGGACTCATCAGAGACCTTTCTGCTTGGCAAATTCGTTGGGCATCGCGCCTAAAGTCCCGTTCGCTAACAAAATGATGACAGCAGTCTCGCCTTATATCGCATAAGGATTCCCGACAGCACAAATTCACGAGTGAAAGTTAACAATAAAGTGTAAAGTTGACAGTTACTTGTGATAATTTCGTGGCTAGTAATAATTGTTTTTGATTTGAAGTGCACAGAAACCTAACAAATAAAAAGAAAACAATAATATTCTTATGTTATATAGAACTGCATAGAACCTAACTGACAGTACACGAAATGATGATTTATATGATCAAGCAGCTGTTAGCTGTTAAGGTTTTTTGAGACTAGAGTAGTGTTAAAAGTGTGGTTAGCAAAATTGTCAGTGATCATGTTGAAGAGTTGCAGCTCTACCTATATTACAGAAATCTACCATTTAAGTAAATTTATTTCATAATCTGTTTCATAATGATTGCTCTACTTCAAAAACTTTCCAAGATGTTGGAAAGTGAAAAATGTTGGAAGTGGTATACAAATTTTCTCGGTTGCTTTAGGCAGTATTGTGGTCTTGCGGTCATCAAACACAAGACGATGGCCTGCCTTTTTCCGTTCGATTCTTCTGACCGTTTGTTCGTCATCTTGGCTTGATGTAAGTGGAGAAACCGTGTGTTTTCGTTTCAACAGCCGTTCTGTGGCTCCTACACTCCCATGGCTGTAATTTTTCCATGCCTTTTCCACCCTATATATTTGCACGTTCCGCAAACAGCACGAGGCAAACCATCCTTGTTTTTTTCTTTACAAACATTGGCGAATATTTCTGCAAATTCACCGGTTAAGCTCCTTTTTCTCTTTTTATCAACAAAAAACAAAACCACACAGACAGCAACTATCTAAAACAGTGTTAACTGCGCTCGGATCGCTCATGGTTGATTAAAAACAAACACCTAACCACCGTCCAAGCAAATTGACATAGAACAGGGGCTGAAAGAATAACTTTTCCCGCGAAAAGGAATGTACATATGTGCGTAGCTGTTTGCAGCCGGTCGGCCGGCCGCCCGTTCAGCATACTTTTCCAGCCCGTGCAGGAGATATTCCCACGTCCGAGCGAACCGGTATTTCTGCTGACACAAGAGAGACTACACGAACGAAAATGGCCCAGGTGCATGGACTCGACTCGCAGATTATCGTACTCTAGAGTTCAGGAATTTACCTTCGATTAGTCCACAGTCCAACTTTCTCGGTTGTTACTTTTTCAGGTCGGTTTACAAACATCCTAAATTTGGAGATTCTTTTTCGGTTTCATGGTTTTCCTTTCAGTGGCACTTCTCGATCGAGTGAAACTCTCCTGCAGGAGGCGGACAAAAATGGCGAACACGCGATCAAACAGTTTGTCGGTGAACACCTTCGAATAAGAAGTCACGAAAGTAACACGAAAATAGCTGGACTCTGATTGGACACAAAAATATTTTTGTGCCCAATCATAGACGAGGATTTCAATTGGTTTTGGAACTGGTCGGTTAAGAGTAGAATCCCAGGGGCTCCTCTTTCGTTCTTGTAAACTTGGCCGCTTTGACTTTCTCATGACCCAACTAGCTGCCCCTGGGTCTCTGAGGATGGAGGGATCTTTGAGCACCCCCAGTTGTCTGCTGGGCGGGTTCACCTGGAGGCTGTCGCCGCAGACGGCCTCCCCCCACCCCACCACTACCCCTAACGAGCGCCTCCTGTTTCAGAAATCGGGGGTGGCCAACCTCACATTCAAAAGCACCACCATTTGCTTGCTAGATTGTGCTGGGGATATTTATATCACAAGAGTAGGGCTTTTTCAAACACATGGGACATTTTTTTGAAACACGCATGAGCTTTCGGGATGAATATATTGCAATTGTATAGAAAATGATTAGGTGTTTCCATGCTATTTGCTTCATTATCGCCAAACTTTCTCTTCCCTCTTGGCAGAAAGAGGTCAGAGATATAACAGCTCAGGTTATTCAAGCGATGAAAGAAGCCAGAAGCAATCAAACAGTTTAACACTGACCTGTATGGAGCATTCGATCGCTAAACACGAAATTCAAATTTGATGAAGAAACATTTATTAAAGATTTCTCACTTCTGAACTGGGATAACATTTCAAGTGACTATATGGATGCCAACACTAAATTTGACACCTTCTATGACCAGATATCTCAATTTAATATATAGATTTAGGCCAGCCTAAAAGCGTAGCTCTTTGGCCGGGTTGTTCAGTACCCGATTCAGATAACCAAGGAAGAGGTAGAATTTTGCTTTGAGTTTTGTGGTGAAGTTTTCTGTTTCTTGTTTGACCTTCTGTTTTGAGTTTTATAATCACCATATACACAAAACAAAGCAGCAAAAAAACACTTTTATAGAAGAAAAAGTTATAATTCAAATGAATTTTAATCTTGGGCTAGCGTTAACTAGCTTCCGAACAATCCTGCCCTGTTTTCAACAAGTTAACCTGGCATGAGCCCGCGATCCAATCGAAAAACCAGCACTTAGTCAGCGGTCAACTTCAAAAAATCGTGCGACGTCGATGAGTTGTAGACTTGAGCCCGCGATATGGTCACGTGATACCGGTCAGCAGATACCTTGTTTTGACAGGTGTCAATTGATCATAAGAGGGATGTCCAATATCAAAGAAGTATACGGTTAACCAAGATTGCATGTCTCTGTCAACCTAGTATTTGGAGCATGGCCGCCATGTTGCGCGACTCCACCGTCGTGGTCATCGTTGTCGTTGCCGTCATGCGTACGCGCCCATGAGCAATACCGCTGTCCATAATAACCATGAGAAAATCCATACATGGGTTTCTTTTTCCTATATGGTTATGGAGCTCCGCTTGGCGGCCCTTGAGGCCGCCGGAGCTCCGCTATAAATTCTCATGTAACACGTAGAAAGCTCTCTAAACGTGAAACTAAGTTATCTACCAAGCCCTGGATTACTGAACCTATTCTTGGCAAGATTCGATATAGAGTTAAGTTCTATTCCAAAATCATTAGGTGTAAACATTCAAATCTAAATTTGATACATCTTCATAAGAAATTCAGGAATAGTGTTGTCAAAGATGTTAAGGCAAGCAAATCTGATTATTTCAAAAATTACTTTTTGTGCAATAAAAAAAAATCTGGTCTGGAATTAGATCAATTATGAACATTAGTAAAGTTAAAGCTGATTACATTCCCAGTATTTTAGAAAGTGGGAAAACTGTCAACAATCCCTATGCTATTACTAACATTTTTAATATTTTCTTTGTCAATGTGGGTAACTTTCGTGTGGAAACTGTCATCCAACCTCTTTTCTGAGGGACAATTTCCTGACTCAATGTTTCTCTCCCCTGTTACTTCAGTTGAAGATGATTAATACATTTGTCCTTATAGTACAAAATGAATCATTGGTCCTTATAGTATTCCAGTCCCATTGCCAAAAATTCTTAAGACTCATATTTCCCCACTTATTTCATCCCTAATTAATGATTCTTTTCTTTGTGGCATTTTTCCCAGTAAACTTAAACTGGCAAAAGTTACCCCAGTTTTTAAGAAAGGCTCTAGAGAAGACAAAGATTACTATAGACCAATATCAGTTCTATCTATTATTAGCAAAATTTTTGAAAAGGCTATGTTTAAGCGCCTTTATGGCTATCTTGAATCTTGTAATATTCTTTATCCACTTCAATTTGGCTTTAGGCAGAAGTGCTCGACAAATCATGCACTGATACAAATTAGTAATATTGAATCAATCCGTAACTCAATTAACAATGAGTTTTGCTGTGGTATTTTTATTGATCTAAAAAAGGCATTCAGGCGCGGATTCAGGATTTTGAAATGGGGGGTGAATTGTTGTAATAATGTAATAGAACCAAAGCCTCAATATTTGAGGGATAAGAAAAATAAAAAGAAAGAAAGAAAGAAGGGGGCTCAGAAAAATGGGGGGGGGGGGGGGGATTCACCCATTTCACCTCCCCTGGATCCGCGCCTGGCATTTGATACAGTTAATCATTCCATTCTTTTATCAAAACTGGATCATTACGGAGTGAGAGGTAAAACCTATGATTGGTTTCATTCATATCTTTTCAATAAAGAACAATTTGTTTGTATAAATGGCCATAAATCTGATTCTCTCCCAATCTCTTGTGGTGTACCTCAGGGATCCATTCTTGGATCTGTTGTTTTTGCTATATATTAATGATTTACCGAACAGTTTGTTTTTTTGCTGATGACACTAAGGGGGGGGGGGGGGGTGTTGCACTATAGCGAATTTTTTTTTTGGTCAGTCCGAAAGACGCAAAAATATCGGCACTGACCAATTTTTTTGGGCTCATTTTCCGGTCACACATGAAGCCACACAACAAGGCTAAATTCTTGAGTAAACACTGATAAAACGCTTTGTAAACAATGATGAAATGTTCGTGCGCTTCTACTGTGCATCAATTTTCCTAAGTAAACACGCAGTTGACATGTTTAATGAATTCTTGTTTTCTTTGGGCGATTTTGGAAAAATCTGCCTGCCCCACCCATACACTACGGCGTCTTTGATCTTTTTGGTCCACTGACAAATTTTTCCAAATTTTGTTCGTAAGAGTCGCATTAGGGAAAGCTCTAATTTTGACCCAATTTTTGGTAAAACAAACAGAATTCGCCCTAGTGCGACCCCCCCCCCCTAATATATACTTTTCACATAAAAACCTTAATGATCTTGAGCTAATCCCTAAAACTTTGAAAAATCATGTTAATGAACTCTGCTTAAAACTATCAAAAACTGTGGGTAAATTCTCCAAATTAAGGTACTTTGTTAATGTTGATATACTTAGTATGCTTTACTATTCTCTTATTTACCCCTTGCTTACTTATGGCATTCACGTTTGGGTCTCACATACTCAACTTACCTAAAATCAGTAACTACTTTGCAAAAACGAGTCGTCAGAATAATGACTTTTTCCGTCCCTAGATCTCATTCTGAGCCATTGCTGAAGTCTTGAAATTCTTTTTTTTCGTTTATCAATGGTACCATAAACTAAGCCCTGCTTGTTTTGCTAATTATTTCAACCCAGTATATCTTCAATTCATTCTTACTATTATACATTGAACTCTCTAACTCTTTTCTTATTGGCCGAAAGCGTACAGTGAATTTTCGAAATCAGTGCCCGTGACGCCATAACTGCAGATTATACAATAATCATGTCAAGGTCACGTGTAATCATGTCAAGGTCACGGGTAATCATGACAAGGTTACGGTTAATCGTGTCATGTATGACCGCAGTGCACGATTTCCAAGGGTTATCATGTCAACTCCGCGACTCGTGTTGCTTGCCATCAGTGAAGAAGCAGAAACATGACTTCCAAGTTTTTGAGTTCAATGTATAACAAACAATTATTAGATTCGGTTTTTGTGATATCCAGAATAATCAAGGTCTCGGCAAGGGTTATCAGCCTCAGCCTTCGGCTTCGGCTTATAACCCCTACCTCGACCTTGATTATTCTGGATATCACAAAAACCTCATCCAATATATGTTTATAATACACGTCAATCACTGACAGTTTGATAATCTGTTTATTGAATCTGTTCATACCACGCAATACGGCATTCGTTCTCTCAGTTACACTGGTCCTAAACTTTGGAATTCTTTATCTCTCAATGTTAAGAAAATAAAGTCGTTTTCCAGTTTGCGTCGTCATATTAAAAATTCTATGATCGATGGATATATTACTATTATTTATAATATAAGGGGCAAAATTACTGAATTGTGATTGGTCAGGACAGAGGGCATTTTTTCTTAATTTCTGTAATTGCCCCGGGTAAAGTTACTTGAAAATGATTGGCTGAAAATCGCTTAGCACCGGCTGCCAAGGTAAAGAAATTTCTGTTTGTTTTGTAACAATGGCGTCCCGTTTTGGGATAGTTTATGAGGAGGGTATAGACGAACTAAAAGAACTAAGGGAAAACGAAAATACGAAAAATAGCACAGAACAATGGAAAAACGTTTTCGTGAAATGGGCGACTGAAAGAGGAAAGGAGAAAAATTTAGAAGCATACGAATGTGTAGACCTTGATAAAACATTGTCGCAGTTTTATGCAAAGGTTCGCAAAGAAAGCGGCGAAGACTACGAGCCCTATTCACTCAGAGTCATGCAAGCAGCCTTGGAGCGACACTTAAAGTCAAAATTGTACCCGAAATCTATTATCAAAGATAGAGAGTTCCTCAGTTCAAGAAAAGTCCTGGAGGGGAAAGCGCGAAAGCTAAGAGAAGAATGGAGAGAAAAACGTCCGAACCGATCCAAAAGCTTAACAAACGAAGAAGAAGAAACCCTTTGGAAAAGTGGTCAGCTTGGCAGTGGAAATCCCCGAGCATTTATCAATACGATGTGGTGGTTGCTTTAAAAAAGTGGTCAGCTTGGCAGTGGAAATCCCCGAGCACTTATCAATACGATGTGGTGGTTGCTGACACAACACTCTGGCTTAAGGGGGCGACAAGAGCATCACAACATGAAAGTTGAAGATTTTTGTCTGCAGCGGGACGACAATGAAATTGAATACCTTACTTTCGCCGAAGGTCCTACAAAAACGAGGCAAGGAGGGCTAAAGGTCAAACCCCGACTGGTTACACCGAAAATGTTTGCCACAGGCAATGAGGAAAGATGCCCTGTAATGTTGTTCAAGGTCTACCTGGACAAACGTCCCGAGGAAATGAAAACCACAGGCCCGTTTTACCTCTCTGTGATCGATAAACCGGTTTCAAACCTATGGTTCAAGAGAACGCCAATGGGGAAAAACACAATCGAAAGCATTATGAAGAAAATGAAGCTAAACTCACCTCTGATTGATTTATGTCCAGAGAAGAGGATTACCAACCATAGTGCCCGAAAGACTGTCATAAAGAAGTTGAAAAGTTCGGAATACCAAAATGCGAAATCAAGAATATCAGGGGACACACTTCTGCGCAGAGTCTCGATGATTACGATTCTGGTGATGAGCGAGAGCAGCAAATGAATTCAAATATCAACAGCAGCGGTCCTCCTACGTCAAGAGGAGTATTGAGTCAACTTTATCCTGCAAGGTCCTCTGCATTCCCATCCTCAGCTTCTGGCCATGTGCAACCTCGTTCCCAGTGTCTCTCATCTTACCGCCCCCTGAGGGAGGAGAGACCCTGGCACACGCTGGTCACGTGTCTCCCAGAAAGTGGGGGATGACAGTCAACTTATTGAAGGGAAGGGTGGTCTAGTAATAATTTGGC
>JAHPZR010053491.1:0-2500 GCA_019787425.1 Platygyra sinensis | reverse complement strand
TGACCGGTAACCAATTAGGAGCCGAGAAAGACAATAGGGTATTCTGTAGAGAGCAATGGATGCTATTGCTCTCCAAATCCAAGTCGGTGCCGGTTAGTTGTCAGCCCATCAGAAATAGAATTCAAATTTGAAAATGGCGGCGCCCACGAACGTTAGGCTATGTTGAGAAACAGCCCACCAGTCTCGACGGAGAACTGGAATTTTTACTGCAAAAGTTTTTTGTTATTATTTTTACTACTACACTACTACACTACTACACTACTACACTACTACACTACTACACTACTACACTACTACACTACTACACTACTACACTACTACATTACTATACTACTACACTACTACACTACTACACTACTACACTACTACATTACTACACTACTACACTACTACACTACTACACTACTACATTACTACATTACTACATTACTACATGACGACATTATTACATTACTACATTACTACACTACTACACTACTACATTACTACATTACTACACTACTACACTACTACACTACTACACTACTACACTACTACACTACTACACTACTACACTACTACACTACTACACTACTACACTACTACACTACTACACTACTACACTACTACACTACTACACTACTACACTACTACACTACTACACTACTACACTACTACACTACTACACTACTACACTACTACACTACTACACTACTACACTACTACACTACTACACTACTACACTACTACACTACTACATTACTACACTACTACACTACTACACTACTACACTACTACACTACTACACTACTACACTACTACATTACTACACTACTACACTAGTACACTACTACACTACTACACTACTACACTACTACACTACTACACTACTACACTACTACACTACTACACTACTACATTACTACATTACTACATGACGACATTATTACATTACTACACTACTACACTACTACACTACTACACTACTACACTACTACACTACTACACTACTACATTACTACATTACTACACTACTACACTACTACACTACTACACTACTACACTACTACACTACTACATTACTACACTACTACACTACTACACTACTACATTACTACATTACTACATTACTACATGACGACATTATTACATTACATGACTACATGACCACATGACCACATGACCACATGAACACATGACCACATGACCACATGACCACATGACCACATGACCACATGACCACATGACCACATGACCACATGACCACATGACCACATGACCACATGACCACATGACCACATGACCACATGACTACACTACTACACTACTACACTACTACACTACTACACTACTACACTACTACACTACTACACTACTACACTACTACACTACTACACTACTACACTACTACACTACTACACTACTACACTACTACACTACTACACTACTACACTACTACATTACTACATGACGACATTATTACATTACTACACTACTACACTACTACACTACTACACTACTACACTACTACACTACTACACTACTACACTACTACATTACTACACTACTACACTAGTACACTACTACACTACTACACTACTACACTACTACACTACTACACTACTACACTACTACACTACTACACTACTACACTACTACACTACTACACTACTACACTACTACACTACTACACTACTACACTACTACACTACTACACTACTACACTACTACACTACTACACTACTACATTACTACACTACTACACTACTACACTACTACACTACTACACTACTACATTACTACATTACTACATTACTACATGACGACATTATTACATTACTACATTACTACACTACTACACTACTACATTACTACATTACTACACTACTACACTACTACACTACTACACTACTACACTACTACACTACTACACTACTACACTACTACATTACTACATTACTACACTACTACACTACTACACTACTACACTACTACACTACTACACTACTACACTACTACATTACTACACTACTACACTACTACACTACTACATTACTACATTACTACATTACTACATGACGACATTATTACATTACATGACTACATGACCACATGACCACATGACCACATGAACACATGACCACATGACCACATGACCACATGACCACATGACCACATGACCACATGACCACATGACCACATGACCACATGACCACATGACCACATGACCACATGACCACATGACTATAAGACTACATGACTACATGACTACGTGACAGCATGACGGCATGACGGCATGACGGCATGACGGCATGACGGCATGACGGCATAATGGCATGATTGCATGATTGCATTACTGCATTACTGCATTACTGCATTACTGCATTACTGCATTACTGCATTACTGCATTACTGCATTACTGCATTACTGCATTACTGCATTACTGCATTACTGCATTACTGCATTACTGCATTACTGCATTACTGCATTACTGCATTACTGCATTACTGCAATACTACA
>JAHPZR010053490.1:0-14867 GCA_019787425.1 Platygyra sinensis | reverse complement strand
AGGGAGAGACCAGCGTAATGGTTGCTCTTAACTGTCGGTTCATTTGTTTGTCGGGAAAGTGTTCATCTCAATAGCTCAGGCGTCCGTCACGCAACAGTGACGTAGATGCGGCATAAGGCTACTTTTAAATTAAATTTCTGTTTTACAGCGTTAGTAATTACTGTGGGTATGGAGTCTAAAGAAAAAAGATGTTTGTGAAATTTTACTGTGAAAACAATTAATTTCAGTTAAAAGAAGCCTTGGTTAACGGAATTCAGTATGTTGGACATGGATATACCGTGGAAACCAACAACATACATCAAATAGAAATTGTTTGCTAGAAATTCGTCCAAAAAAAGCTTACGACAATGGGATAGTGTACATAGGTGCAAATTAAATCTCTTAGCACGAGATTACATATGCGCTTTGATTTCACCACTCCTAAACGGGACTTAAGATCACTCCAAGCGAAAAAAAGAGGAGAGAGAAGAGCAAAAAAAGGAAGATAAGAGATAGAAGGAAAAAGAATGACTGGCATTCCTTTTCATTTTTATATCGTTCTTCTAAATCCAGCCATATCATATAAATATGTTCAACATACCAAATTTACGTTTATGGGAATAAAATAAAAAAAGTGAAAATTAGCTTGTTTTCAAAATATGATACAAAAGCTTTTATACTGATTAATGTTAGTTTTAGTCGATAAGATAATCACAAACTCATTCAGTAAAACTGGTCCGCCACTAACCGCCCGATGTTCTCCAAACAAAGGAATATGAAGCGACCAGATTAATTACTTTCGTCATCGAAAACTGAAAGCCTCAGCATTCTCTTGTCGTTAGTTAAGAATAGTAAATATTTTTCGTGCATTAAACCATAGCTGAATACTGTAAGTAAGTGATGTGAATTGCTGACTAAGCCCAAATTTTCGCTGAGGTATAATGCTTGAGACAGGATCCCAACTTACAATTTACTCGTGAAAAGAATATCTTTGCTCAGTGGCGCCACTTGTACATATTCAAGTGCAATTCCGGTTTTGGAGACCAGTAAGACAGAAAATTCAGTAATGTTTATACCTTTAACCAACTTCAAAAGATGATACAATAGCTTACTTACGCGGCCATGCAGGTGCAAATTCTAGTCGATAGAACAGTCAAACTGAATATATATGAAGCACAAACAAGTTAGCTGTTACACTGTCCACACACACAGGGTCAAATTTGTGGAGCAACATGAGAAACCAAAAGCGTTTGAGTTAGTCCAAACACTCAACATGAGCTTCACCACAAACAACACCACATCAATCAGTTGTAGTTCAAGCCCATATTTTCCGTTACCGGTTGCCGAGAGACTTTCTCACGGGCTTCGCGCCGTATTCATCTTCAGAATCGCTGTCAACGCTCTAAGCTGTCCTTTCGTCATTTTGCTAAACATCTTGGTGATAGTGGCAGTGAAAACCAACCGTCAACTTCGCACCAAATCTAACGTATCACTCGCCTGTTTGGCAACAACTGACCTTCTTGTCGGACTTGTTGTTCAACCTTTGCAAATTGTTCACTATAGCTTTTTGCTCAAAGGTGAGACTGGCACAATTTGCAGCACGCTGGCAAAAATAAGAACAACTTTTGCCACAAAGTGTGCCATAACTTCGCTCAACCTTTCCGTTTTGTTGAGTGCAGAGCGTTATATTGCTATAAAACACTCTTTCGTATACGAGAACCTTGTAACTAAAGTTCGTATCATCGTAGCCACTGGTCTGGCGTGGGCTGTCGCGATCGCCATTCCTACTGGGGACTTCTGGCCACCAAAGATTCTGTATGTGGGACTATTATTAGTTATTATTATGCAGTTAATGTCTATTGCGTCAGTCGTTTATTTGAACGTTTCCATATACAGGGAGGTTCGCCGTAACGAGAAACAAATTATTGCTAATCAAGTATCCTTAGAGGCGAAGGAGAAGTTAATCAAGAATAAGAAAGCTTTTTACTGCATAATTATTGTACTGCTCTCAATTTTCCTGTGTTATTTCCCGGCAAATATCATTGTTGCCATTATGATATCGTTTTTGAAAGACAGTATCGCTATTAATGTAAAACTTATCATGGCTAACCTTATTACTTTATTACCCATACTGAACTCGTTGTTTAATCCAGTAATTTACGCTATTAGAATAAGATATTTTCGCGTAGCTTTCAGTCAGTTGTTGTTGAGGAAAACTATTGTACAAGCCGAGCAGCTTGAAGGGAATATTTTTGGACCAAAATTAGTTAGAGTTGTAGCTACAGCTGAACAGGAATTAGAAAACAGAGTTAGCTGAGAAGCTGAAGTGGACCAAGGAAACGAGACATTGAAATCATAATGATGAATTGTGGAGACACAGTCGAAATGTAAATATGAAGAAACAACAAAACAACAACAACAGCAACAACAAGGTTTATTTTGAACTGCAAAAAAATTGCCTTGTATTACAATTAAACAGGAAATAAATTAATAATACATACAGTTCAGTAACGTCGATCCTTCACTTCATTAGGAAATAGGCGTTTCTAAAATCTTGAGTAAAAACTCTTTAGTAAAGATTATTTGATCAAGTAGAGAAGACTTAGAAAAAATATAAACATAGAAATTGCTGTTTGTTTCTCATTTTTGATTAAACTGGCTACGATGGCCCAAGCACAAAAGCATTAGCGATAGGAGAAAAATACCATCTGATATAACCTAGCAAGAAAAAAATTGAACTAGAAGTCAAAGATCACTGTGATGTATGAATGACAAAATTAACTGTATCATGATGCAAATTGAAACCCTGCACACAAACTGCCTTGAAGAGTATATCGTAACGTATAGAAAAACATGTCTAAATACTTAGGTAACTTTATGCCTGGGTCACCTGAGACTTTTACTTGTAAAAATAATTTATTAATTATATTTCTGAATAAAATAAATGGAAAAATGGCAATAGAACCAAATTTAGCACATAGCTAGGACTTATCGTGCTCAACGTTAGTACAGTTGGTGCTGAGCTCGAGTGTACGCGTCCCCAAGTGATCCAAGGATTGCAAATGATCCCCGACAGCAAATCATCCCCAAATTGAACCGCGATCCCGGACAGGAAATGATCCCAATATTGGACGGCAAGTGTTCAAGGCCAATCATAATGATTGGCATGGATCAGAGGAAGGTGAAGACAAATATAAAAATTACAAACTAAAGACACGTTCTATCATTTTACAACAAAGTTCCATTAGTAACTGTTTTGTTCTTCGAAGGGTGTTGACTTAGAAAAAACACATACTTGAAAACATCAGGCCTCGAAATCCTGGTGGCATATTTTGAAGTTGAAAAACCTGATTCCGTCTTGAAAATGAAGTTGAATGGCAGCTGTTTAACAAAAGATGTTTTTCGCGACTAAATCGTATGTCGAGAATCGGCGAATCCTGTAGTAAGCATTTAATATGACCTAACGCAAATTTGCAGTGAGTAAATTCGCATGACTTACTTCTAGAATCAAGCTATAGTTCACATACGAAAAACATTTTCTTCTCTATCTCTCGAACGAGAGTTTATTAATGAAACATGGTATGAATCGCGAAGCTTTCAGTTTTCGACGACGAAAGTTACTTTAGTCGCTTCATCTTCGTTTAATTGAAGAGCATTACGCGGTTAGCCGGGGGCCAGTTGTATTTCAAGTTAATGAGTTTGTGATCTCAGTTGTCGATTAAAATATATTAGCATTTGTTTAAAAGTAAAAAAAAACTTGTCATGTTATTTCGCAAAAAATAATTTTTTTCAATATTTTGTCTCCATGAACGGCAATTTCTTAAGTTGAACATGTTATAATCACTTTTTTGCGACACACTTGCTATTAGATTACCCGATCTTTCACATCCGTGTGATTTCGGCTTCTCTTTTTTACCCGTGAATTGCTTAAGAAAGTTACGGCTTCAAAAGTGGATGTGTTTAGTAAGTTCAGATAACTTCAGATATTTGGATATTCCGATGAAACACTCTCGTTTGGATAAGAAGATATTTAAAAGGTTGACACTGGCTAAAATATTGCGTTGGAACGTTTCGGCAACTGCTTGTTGCCTTCTTCGGTGACTGTGGCGCATGTGGCGTTTGGCCAACAAAGAATTTTATCTAGTGTTTGCTATGGCTTTTGCGTGCTCTTTGACGCGTGTTTTTTTAGCGCGCGGCGATGTCTGACCGATGTAAACACAATCACAATCTTTGGATTTGATCTTGTACACGATTCCTCTGGAAGCCTCCCTCCGATCCTGTCTTTTGGTTTTTAAGTATGTTTGAGATTGTCCGAATAGGCTTAAGAGCGACCCTTGATGTTGAAGCCTCGAAGAACCCTCGCGATTCTCTCGGAGAATCCTTGGCGTAGGGCAAAACAATCATGCCGCGCTGGCTGGTATCATCCACTTCTTGTTGTCTATTTCGTTGGCGGCCATTGTAAATGAAATTGGCAGGGTAATTATTAGCGGTAAGGCTTCCGCCTACTCGCTTAGTTTCTCGTATAGCTTCTCTTCGGTGGATGGAATGTCTTTTCGCGATCCATGAGGGTGCGTACTGTAGTGTCGACCCGCAAAAGTAAGCCACAAAAGGCAGCCACAAAGGCGAAAGACAACAGTACACACAGTACACGTTTCAACACTCTATATTCCCGCGCTTGCACACTCCCGGATGTACACTTTTCACATGGACGACCGCTGTCCTAATATACTACATTCCCTCTCTTTCTTCGCTTAAATAGTTAACCTCGAAAAACAGAAATATTACAAACTGCCAGTTTGTTTATACACTGTAAAAGTTCAGTTCAAATCCAAATGTTCAAGTCAAAAATCACACTAGGCATAAACATAGCCTTTGCAGTTCAGCTCATAAAACAAGGTTTCAATGTCACTCGTGCAATAACAGCGAACACTAATATCAAAATGCAAATGTCACTAGTTTTAGTACAGAATATAGTCACTCAGAGTCTTAGGACGATTCCTAATTCTACGGGATCTCCTCACAGGCTGCTCAGCTGTAGGTACAGAAGGTACATCTTCTGGTGGTGATTCAGCAATTGGTACTTGATCCTCTGCTATACATGGCGTCTCAAATGGCTTCGGTTCAGTCTGTGGTTCAGCATCCTGTAGCGGCATTTCCTGTTCTTCTGGATCTGGCATATTAAGGGGCTTAATATGCTGAAGGTTGCGTCTGTACTGAATACCTTGTGGTGATCGCAACACCACCTGGTCCCCATATCGAGACATCACCTGATATGGTTCCTTCTCATAGCAAGATGACAGCTTATTTTCCTTCTTCTTCTCAAGCAGAACACTGTCTCCTTCTCTCACATCTCGGTCTCTGGTATGAAACCTCTTGTCAACATAGTCCTTGTTAAACTGCTTTCTCTGGGTGTCCCGGTCACGGATCGCTTGGTCGCTAACTTCTACTTCCTCTTCCTCAACATTGACTAGCTCAGGCATTTTAGTTGTTAGCTTTCTCCTAAACAATAACTCGGCAGGACTCTTTCCTGTAGTTGAATGTGGAGTGGACCTGTACGCCAAAAGGAACCTGTTTAGCTCCTCTCTCCAATTCTTTCCTTCTGCATGGGCTGCTCTCATGGACTTCAGAAGTGACCTGTTCTGCCTGTCTACTTCACCACTAGCTCTTGGCCATAGAGGTGTTGTGTAACGGTGTTCGATCCCCATTTCATTCAGGTACTCTTCTACTTCTTTAGACACAAGATTTGAGCCATTGTCAGTACGCAGACCTTTAGGCAATCTATGTCTTGCAAATTGGGCATTCAAGCAATGAGTGATGGTTTTGCTGGAGGTTGTTCGGATAACATCAACTTCCATCCACCGGCTGTAATAATCAACGAGAACTAATAAATGTTCTCCAGAAGGTAACGGACCCATCAAATCCACAGCTACTTCTTCCCATGGCTGGTTGGGTAATGGTGTTGACTTCAATGGTGGGGGTGGAACGTTCCCATCTGGCACCCGTAATACTCTGCACACCTTTTCTCGGCATCACGATCCATACCAGGCCACCAGACCTTTGTTCTAAGTCTCTCCTTTGTCTTTACGACCCCCTGGTGCCCCTCGTGGGCCACACTGACAACTCTCTTGCGAAGGACTTGGGGTATAACAATTCTTGTTCCCCGTAGAATCACATGCCCGATAAAAGTCAACTCATTGCGCACTGGCAAATACTGCTTTGGAGCATTGTCCCATTTTCCATCGATGAGGCAATTCCTGTCTGCTTGCAGCTCGGAGTCTTGTGCTGAGACTTGTTCAATCTCTTTAATTCTCAAAGCCACAGGGACAGCATGTAGAGCTATCATGCGTACGTATCCATCATCTTCCATGGACTGATCTGAAGCAGGTATCTTAGTCAGTCGGGAAAGGGCATCTGCGATGTTTTTTCTTGAAGGCACATAGTAAACTTGATAGTTGTACGGTTGTAAACGTAGAACCCAGCGCTCTATTCTGGCTGAAGGTTTAGACTTTCTCGAGTAGATGACTTTAAGTGCTTCATGGTCTGTCACCAGATCAAACTGTGGGAGCCCGTACAAGTAGAGGTGGAAGCGTTCACACGCCCAGACTAAGGCTAGTGCTTCCTTCTCTGTCTGACTATAACGACGCTCCACTTGACTCAAACTACGACTGGCGTAACAGACGGCACGGCTTTCCCCATTTTTTTCTTACACCAGCACAGCGCCAAGCCCGACTGGACTTGCGTCAGCAATAACATGGGTGGGTGTGTCCTTATCGAAGTAAGCTAGGACTGGTGCACTTGCAACTTGACTCTTCAATCTCTGAAATGACTTTTCCTGCTCCTCACCCCACACGAACGGTTCTCCTTTTCTTGCAAGCTTTCTAGGTGTCTCGCAAGGAATGCCAAGCCTCAAGAATAAGTCTTTGTCGCCATGCCGATGACCTGTCAACAATTTCGACGCTCGCCAAATCTATTTGGTGACTGTGGTGCATGTGGTGTTTAGCCAACAAAGAGTTTTCATCTAATGTTGCTATGGCCTTTGCGTGCTATTTGACGGGTGTTTTTAGCGCGTGCGATGTCTGACCAATGTAAACACAATCACGATCTTTGCATTTGATCTTGTACACGATTCCTCTGGAAGCCTTCCTCCCGATCCTTTTTTTTTTAGTTTTTTAAGTTTGTTTGATATTTTCCGAATAGGCTTATGAGCGACCTTGATGTTGAAGCCTCGAAGAACCCTCGCGATTCTTTCGGAGAATCCTTTGGCGTAGGGCAAAACAACCATGCCGCGCTGGCCGGTATCATCCAGTTCTTGTTGTCTATTTCAATTCGTTGGCGGCCACTGTAAATGAAATTGGCAGGGTAATTATTAGTGGTAAGGGCTTCCGCTACTCGCCTACTGTTTCTGGTATAGATTCCTCTTCGGTGGATGGAATATTCTTTGCGCGATCCACGACGGTGCGTACGACCAAGTATTTATGCTGGGGGTGGTGGTGTGATTTGAAATCAAGATAGCGGTCGTTGTGGGCAGCTTTCCTGTAGACAGACACGGTGATCGAGCCATCGTCTTGTCTGGTTGTTTTTGTGTCAAGAAGGGCAATGGAACCTTCTGATTCTATCTTGATGGTAAATGTGAGGTTGGTGTTGATAGAATTGAGATGTGAGTGGAATTCATCCACGTGTGCCCTTTTTATGCACACATGGCTGTCATCTACGTATCTGAACCACCATTGGGAGAGTTTGGAACCGATAAAAAGCGCCTTTTCTTTCGCCAGGCATGTTAAAATTTGGATAAGAAGATATTAAAAAGGTTGACACTGGGCTAAAATATTGCGTTGGACGTTTCGGCAACTGCTGTTGCCTTCTTGAGTAAAAGAAAAAAAATGCAAAAGTCTAACGGCGTCCTGATGGTACACGATGTGTGTTAATATTAAATCGAACCTCGAAAGAATATTTTAAAAATAAGAATAAAACAAAGGTCTCTAGAGGCATTCTTAATTATTCTGCAAATTGCTTTATGTGTTATTGTAACCGTTTGGAAGCGCTATGTGTTCGTTTATAGGCGTTCGTGTCTCGCAAGGAATGCCAAGCCTCAAGAATAAGTTCTCTGTACTCACATGCCGATGACCTGTCAACAAAATTTATTTTTAAAATATTCTTTCGAGGTGCAAGGGGTGGCAAACATAGCAGATGATCTTATCGTTCATGGTCGAAACACCGAGGAACATGATAGGAACTTACACAGTGTCTTGCAACGTCTTAGTGAGAAACAGCTGACTTTGAATGCTGAGAAGTGCATCTTCCGTATGACTAAAGTGGTATTCATGGGTCTTTTGCTTAGCAAGCATGGAGTCGGCCCAACTGAGGAAAACGCCAGAGCCATTGTAGAGGCAAGTCAGCCTCAGACACCTTCAGAAGTCCGTAGCTTCTTAGGGCTAGTTGGATTCAGTGCCAGGTTTATACCTGATTTTGCTACCACTGCTGATCCCCTTAGAAAGCTTGCAAGAAAAGGAGAACCGTTCGTGTGGGGTGAGGAGCAGGAAAAGTCATTTCAGAGATTGAAGAGTCAAGTTGCAAGTGCACCAGTCCTAGCTTACTTCGATAAGGACACACCCACCCATGTTATTGCTGACGCAAGTCCAGTCGGGCTTGGCGCTGTGCTGGTGTAAGAAAAAAATGGGGAAAGCCGTGCCGTCTGTTACGCCAGTCGTAGTTTGAGTCAAGTGGAGCGTCGTTATAGTCAGACAGAGAAGGAAGCACTAGCCTTAGTCTGGGCGTGTGAACGCTTCCACCTCTACTTGTACGGGCTCCCACAGTTTGATCTGGTGACAGACCATGAAGCACTTAAAGTCATCTACTCGAGAAAGTCTAAACCTTCAGCCAGAATAGAGCGCTGGGTTCTACGTTTACAACCGTACAACTATCAAGTTTACTATGTGCCTTCAAGAAAAAACATCGCAGATGCCCTTTCCCGACTGACTAAGATACCTGCTTCAGATCAGTCCATGGAAGATGATGGATACGTACGCATGATAGCTCTACATGCTGTCCCTGTGGCTTTGAGAATTAAAGAGATTGAACAAGTCTCAGCACAAGACTCCGAGCTGCAAGCAGACAGGAATTGCCTCATCGATGGAAAATGGGACAATGCTCCAAAGCAGTATTTGCCAGTGCGCAATGAGTTGACTTTTATCGGGCATGTGATTCTACGGGGAACAAGAATTGTTATACCCCAAGTCCTTCGCAAGAGAGTTGTCAGTGTGGCCCACGAGGGGCACCAGGGGGTCGTAAAGACAAAGGAGAGACTTAGAACAAAGGTCTGGTGGCCTGGTATGGATCGTGATGCCGAGAAAAGGTGTGCAGAGTATTACGGGTGCCAGATGGGAACGTTCCACCCCCACCATTGAAGTCAACACCATTACCCAACCAGCCATGGGAAGAAGTAGCTGTGGATTTGATGGGTCCGTTACCTTCTGGAGAACATTTATTAGTTCTCGTTGATTATTACAGCCGGTGGATGGAAGTTGATGTTATCCGAACAACCTCCAGCAAAACCATCACTCATTGCTTGAATGCCCAATTTGCAAGACATAGATTGCCTAAAGGTCTGCGTACTGACAATGGCTCAAATCTTGTGTCTAAAGAAGTAGAAGAGTACCTGAATGAAATGGGGATCGAACACCGTTACACAACACCTCTATGGCCAAGAGCTAGTGGTGAAGTAGACAGGCAGAACAGGTCACTTCTGAAGTCCATGAGAGCAGCCCATGCAGAAGGAAAGAATTGGAGAGAGGAGCTAAACAGGTTCCTTTTGGCGTACAGGTCCACTCCACATTCAACTACAGGAAAGAGTCCTGCCGAGTTATTGTTTAGGAGAAAGCTAACAACTAAAATGCCTGAGCTAGTCAATGTTGAGGAAGAGGAAGTAGAAGTTAGCGACCAAGCGATCCGTGACCGGGACACCCAGAGAAAGCAGTTTAACAAGGACTATGTTGACAAGAGGTTTCATACCAGAGACCGAGATGTGAGAGAAGGAGACAGTGTTCTGCTTGAGAAGAAGAAGGAAAATAAGCTGTCATCTTGCTATGAGAAGGAACCATATCAGGTGATGTCTCGATATGGGGACCAGGTGGTGTTGCGATCACCACAAGGTATTCAGTACAGACGCAACCTTCAGCATATTAAGCCCCTTAATATGCCAGATCCAGAAGAACAGGAAATGCCGCTACAGGATGCTGAACCACAGACTGAACCGAAGCCATTTGAGACGCCATGTATAGCAGAGGATCAAGTACCAATTGCTGAATCACCACCAGAAGATGTACCTTCTGTACCTACAGCTGAGCAGCCTGTGAGGAGATCCCGTAGAATTAGGAATCGTCCTAAGACTCTGAGTGACTATATTCTGTACTAAAACTAGTGACATTTGCATTTTGATATTAGTGTTCGCTGTTATTGCACGAGTGACATTGAAACCTTGTTTTATGAGCTGAACTGCAAAGGCTATGTTTATGCCTAGTGTGATTTTTGACTTGAACATTTGGATTTGAACTGAACTTTTACAGTGTATAAACAAACTGGCAGTTTGTAATATTTCTGTTTTTCGAGGTTAACTATTTAAGCGAAGAAAGAGAGGGAATGTAGTATATTAGGACAGCGGTCGTCCATGTGAAAAGTGTACATCCGGGAGTGTGCAAGCGCGGGATATAGAGTGTTGAAACGTGTACTGTGTGTACTGTTGTCTTTCGCCTTCGTGGCTGCCTTTTGTGGCTTACTTTTGCGGGTCGACACTACAGTACGCACCCTCATGGATCGCGAAAAGACATTCCATCCACCGAAGAGAAGCTATACGAGAAACTAAGCGAGTAGGCGGAAGCCTTACCGCTAATAATTACCTGCCAATTTCATTTACAATGGCCGCCAACGAAATAGACAACAAGAAGTGGATGATACCAGCCAGCGCGGCATGATTGTTTTGCCCTACGCCAAGGATTCTCCGAGAGAATCGCGAGGGTTCTTCGAGGCATTCAACATCAGGTCGCTCTTAAGCCTATTCGGACAATCTCAAACATACTTAAAAACCAAAAGACAGGATCGGAGGGAGGCTTCCAGAGGAATCGTGTACAAGATCAAATCCAAAGATTGTGATTGTGTGTTACATCGGTCAGACATCGCGCGCGCTAAAAAAACACGCGTCAAAGAGCACGCAAAAGCCATAGCAACACTAGATAAAATTCTTTGTTGGCCAAACGCCACATGCGCACACAGTCACCGAAGAAGCAACAAGCAGTTGCCGAAACGTTCCAACGCAATATTTTAGCCAGTGTCAACCTTTTAAATATCTTCTTATCCAAACGAGAGTGTTTCATCGGATATCCAAATATCTGAAGTTATCTGAACTTACTACAACATCCACTTTTGAAGCCGTAACTTTCTTAAGCAATTCACGGGTAAAAAGAGAAGCGAAATCACACGGATGTGAAGATCGGGTAATCTAATAGCAAGGTGTCGCAAAAAAGTGATTATAACATGTTCACTAAGAAATTGCCGTTCATGGAGACAAATATTGAAAAAAATTATTTTTTGCGAAATAACATGACAAGTTTTTTTTACTTTTAAACAAATGCTAATATATTTTAATCGACAACTGAGATCACAAACTCATTAACTTGAAAACAACTGGCCCCCGGCTAACCGCGTAATGCTCTTCAATTAAACGAAGATGAAGCGACTAAAGTAACTTTCGTCGTCGAAAACTGAAAGCTTCGCGATTCAACCATGTTTCATTAATAAACTCTCGTTCGAGAGATAGAGAAGAAAATGTTTTTCGTATGTGAACTATAGCTTGATTCTAGAAGTAAGTCATGCGAATTTACTAACTGCAAATTTGCGTTAGGTCATATTAAATGCTTACTACAGGATTCGCCGATTCTCGACATACGATTTAGTCGCGAAAAACATCTTTGTTAAACAGCTGGCATTCAACTTCATTTTCAAGACGGAATCAGGTTTTTCAACTTCAAAATATGCCACCAGGATTTCGAGGCCTGATGTTTCAAGTATGTGTTTTTCTAAGTCAACACCTTCGAAGAACAAAACAGTTACTAATGGAACTTTGTTGTAAAATGATAGAACGTGTCTTTAGTTTGTAATTTTATATTTGTCTTCACCTTCCTCTGATCCATGCCAATCATTATGATTGGCCTTGAACACTTGCAGTCCAATATTGGGATCATTTCCTGTCCGGATCGCGGTTCAATTTGGGGATGATTTGCTGTCGGGATCATTTGCAATCCTTGGATCACTTGGGGACGCGTACACTCGAGCTCAGCACCAACTGTTACTAACGTTGAGCACGATAAGTCCTAGCTATGTGCTAAATTTGGTTCTATTGCCATTTTTCCATTTATTTATTCAGAAATATAATTAATAAATTATTTTTACAAGTAAAAGTCTCAGGTGACCCAGGCATAAAGTACCTAAGTATTTAGACATGTTTTCTATACGTTACGATATACTCTTCAAGGCAGTTTGTGTGCAGGGTTTCAATTGCATCATGATACAGTTAATTTTGTCATTCATACATCACAGTGATCTTTGACTTCTAGTTCAATTTTTTCTTGCTAGGTTATATCAGATGGTATTTTTCTCTATCGCTAATGCTTTTGTGCTTGGGCCATCGTAGCCAGTTTAATCAAAAATGAGAAACAAACAGCAATTTCTATTGTTTATATTTTTTCTAAGTCTTCTCTACTTGATCAAATAATCTTTACTAAAGAGTTTTTACTCAAGATTTTAGAAACGCCTATTCCTAATGAAGTGAGATCGACGTTACTGAACTGTATGTATTATTAATTTATTTCCTGTTAATTGTAATAAAGGCAATTTTTTTGCAGTTCAAATAACCTTGTTGTTGCTGTTGTTGTTGTTCTTGTTTCTTCATATTTACATTTCGACTGTGTCTCCACAATTCATCATTATGATTTCAATGTCTCGTTTCCTTGGTCCACTTCGCTTCTCAGCTAACCCTGTTTCTAATTCCTGTTCAGCTGTAGCTACAACTCTAACTAATTTTGGTCCAAAAATATTCCTTTCAAGCTTGCTCGGCTTGTGCAATAGTTTCCTCAACAACAACTGACTGAAAGCTACGCGGAAATATCTTATTCTAACAGCGTAAATCAGTGGATTAACAACGAGTTCAGTATGGGTAATAAAGTAATAAGGTTAGCCATGATAAGTTTTACATTAATAGCGATACTGTCTTTCAAAAACGATATCATAATGGCAACAATGATATTTGCCGGGAAATAACACAGGAAAATTGAGAGCAGTACAATAATTATGCAGTAAAAAGCTTTCTTATTCTTGATTAACTTCTCCTTCGCCTCTAAGGATACTTGATTAGCAATAATTTGTTTCTCGTTACGGCGAACCTCCCTGTATATGGAAACGTTCAAATAAACGACTGACGCAATAGACATTAACTGCATAATAATAACTAATAATAGTCCCACATACAGAATCTTTGGTGGCCAGAAGTCCCCAGTAGGAATGGCGATCGCGACAGCCCACGCCAGACCAGTGGCTACGATGATACGAACTTTAGTTACAAGGTTCTCGTATACGAAAGAGTGTTTTATAGCAATATAACGCTCTGCACTCAACAAAACGGAAAGGTTGAGCGAAGTTATGGCACACTTTGTGGCAAAAGTTGTTCTTATTTTTGCCAGCGTGCTGCAAATTGTGCCAGTCTCACCTTTGAGCAAAAAGCTATAGTGAACAATTTGCAAAGGTTGAACAACAAGTCCGACAAGAAGGTCAGTTGTTGCCAAACAGGCGAGTGATACGTTAGATTTGGTGCGAAGTTGACGGTTGGTTTTCACTGCCACTATCACCAAGATGTTTAGCAAAATGACGAAAGGACAGCTTAGAGCGTTGACAGCGATTCTGAAGATGAATACGGCGCGAAGCCCGTGAGAAAGTCTCTCGGCAACCGGTAACGGAAAATATGGGCTTGAACTACAACTGATTGATGTGGTGTTGTTTGTGGTGAAGCTCATGTTGAGTGTTTGGACTAACTCAAACGCTTTTGGTTTCTCATGTTGCTCCACAAATTTGACCCTGTGTGTGTGGACAGTGTAACAGCTAACTTGTTTGTGCTTCATATATATTCAGTTTGACTGTTCTATCGACTAGAATTTGCACCTGCATGGCCGCGTAAGTAAGCTATTGTATTATCTTTTGAAGTTGGTTAAAGGTATAAACATTACTGAATTTTCTGTCTTATGGTCTCCAAAACCGGAATTGAACTTGAATGTGCACAAGTGGCTCCACTGAGCAAAGATATTCTTTTCACGAGTAAATTGTAAGTTGGGATCCTGTCTCAAGCATTATACCTCAGCGAAAATTTGGGCTTAGTCAGCAATTCACATCACTTACTTACAGTATTCAGCTATGGTTTAATGCACGAAAAATATTTACTATTCTTAACTAACGACAAGAGAATGCTGAGGCTTTCAGTTTTCGATGACGAAAGTAATTAATCTGGTCGCTTCATATTCCTTTGTTTGGAGAACATCGGGCGGTTAGTGGCGGACCAGTTTTACTGAATGAGTTTGTGATTATCTTATCGACTAAAACTAACATTAATCAGTATAAAAGCTTTTGTATCATATTTTGAAAACAAGCTAATTTTCACTTTTTTTATTTTATTCCCATAAACGTAAATTTGGTATGTTGAACATATTTATATGATATGGCTGGATTTAGAAGAACGATATAAAAATGAAAAGGAATGCCAGTCATTCTTTTTCCTTCTATCTCTTATCTTCCTTTTTTTGCTCTTCTCTCTCCTCTTTTTTTCGCTTGGAGTGATCTTAAGTCCCGTTTAG
>JAHPZR010053489.1:0-37759 GCA_019787425.1 Platygyra sinensis | reverse complement strand
ATGAGATTGACAGCCTCACTTTTCCTAACATGCGACCTTTCTTTGGAATGACTCCCAGCTTGTTCACTTGTGAGTTTTCTTTTTATCATTCAGAGTATACTAAGTACAGTTGCAACTGTTTTAAGCAACTACAGAGCAGACTCAGAATCAATTTGAATAACTCAAAATTTATTTACTAGCTAAGGGTTTATTTCATGAAACTGAGTAAACAGTGATATTCATATAATATTAACATGAATTGCTGATCAGTGCTTGATGATCATATCTGTCATCTTTGATGTCGTGGTTGTCATCATCATCGATCGTCATCATCATTATCTATTATCATCAACATCAACATCATTGCATCATTATCATCAATAACAGAATACATTGCATTTTAAGTACTTAAACATGCAAAGATTCCTAACTAGTCAGAGCATTTTCCCTCTTATAAGGGAATTCTCTTTATTTAATTATTTTCTCTTTTGAAAAAATAATTAGTTCTGTGTAACTTCAAATGTAACATTTTAGGATGTCAGCAACAACCAAATCTCATCTATTTCTGCTGGAGCATTCCTCCAACTTAATCCATCTTCAAGTTCTGTAAGTATCAGCAAAGCAGTTTGTTTTTTTGTTAGGTAATATTAATGAATATCTTTTTGTGGCCCATTTTGTTACTTAATGCATAGTTCTACTTCTTAGCTACTTACATGATTTCCAGTTACGTTTAACATTAAAGGCAAGGTGTCAATAACAATTCCTGCGCAATAGGTCTCAATATTTTTATCAGTGACACTTAGTGATCAGACTTTTTCCCTTACAGCTGTATCTGTTGTGTCAGGTAGTTGATACATGTACATTGGATCGTCTTGTTTCTTGATCAGCAATCTTTCAATTGCCTTATCTGGAACGTAGAGTGGTCATTTTCAAGATTAGCCACTAATGAAGTACAAAGTGACCCTTCATTAAACAAAGCATATATTGATAATAAATGTCAATTATGCTGAACAAATTGACACAAATGGTTTTTATTCTTTGGCCATTTCAGCTTTGACAGAATAATATACAAACTGTGTTTAAACATGATAAGACATGATGTAAAAGCTTTGACTAATGACAACCTCAAGTGACGTTTGGATATAATAATCATATTGTATTAAAATATAGACAGGACCCTGCGCGCACTCTGATTGGTCAAAAACCCATGTTTTATCAGAGTATAGAACATAGAAAAGGCGTGTTTATATTGCTCGCGTGCATAAAATCTATATTTTAAAGCAATGAAGAAGCCTAAGCCGTGTATTACACTGTGATAAAACACTCCAGTCATTTGAGAACACTCGAGAAATGTAGAAAACACTCGCCTGCGGCTTGTGTTTTCTACCTTTCCCTCGTGTTCTCAAATGACCATCGTGTTTTATCACAGTGTAATACACAGCTTAGCCTTCTTTATTTGTTAATTATATCCAACTGTGACTTCTGAGGATGTATGTTGGGGCATATGAACGTCAAGTCATTATCAATTAGTTTTCTTACAACATAGTTGTTTTGTCATGGTTGTAACTGCAGTTTGTATATCATTTCTGTTTGAGAAGAATATTGCATCACTTTAAATGTGTTCATTATTTTTACTTTGGTAGATAACAAGTTAGCAGGGGTGTTCTCTCAAAGAACAAAAGTGGTGTAGGGAAACTGGCATGTCATGTAGAAGCTAAAATGTATGATAACGTGCAATTTGTCTGGAAATGGAGAATTTCTTTCATGACTTTGCTATCCATCACCCTGAAGAGAAGTCCTGTCAGCATTAACAAAATAGACAATAGTATTTAATTTATCATTATAATAATTTTTATTAATTTTTTCTTCTTATGCAGTGAATTACACATGAATCACTTGAAAACCATTGGGCTAATGTGTTTTTATGAAATACCAGAACTGTTACATCTGTAAGTTTATCTCTCTTTTGACACTTCTTTGTGCTTGTAAAGGTTTCTATGGGATTGTCAATGTGAAGATGGTTGTGACATCCCATTTTCTGAGAACTTTTCAAAATTTGGTATGCTATAAATCAAAATTGTCTAAATGTTATTAATAAAAATGGGTGTCACCAGGCATGATTTTGATGTATTACATAGCCCAGAATGCCGCAACACATCCGGAACTTTTTTATGTGAGTCCGGCGCTAAATTCAAAGTTTATTAGAGAAAAGTGCGAATAATAACAAAGAATAACAGCAAAAAGCGTCCACCAGCCCATGCGTTCCTCTGTTTCACAGGGCATATTAACTCCTCTGGCTTGGTAGTAACATATGGAAATTGTAGAGAAAGGATCAATATATGATTTAGAAACAAAAAATTGTTTTTAAGGTCTCTACAAGTATTATCAAATTTGCTTTGAAAGTAGTCTATTTTGGGAGCTTTCTTGTATGGAAGCTGTTCTTCAAGCGAACATTCTGAAGAACTGATCAGTTAAGTTTATGCGTAGCATATGGAAAAGTTAGTACCGGATGTCAGGAAAGGTCCTGCCAATTTTCGCTGGTTCACGACATTTACAAGTACTATCGAAATGCGTGTTTTCTGAAAGCACTCCTCAACCTCTGTAAATTTGCCTGTCAGAGACCGTTCGACAGAATGGTTGACTGATTTTGAAACTCCCACAAGCATTAAAACGGAACCCAGTTTTGAATAATTATCTCACAACAAACAATGGAAAACAATGCTCGCTCAGGTGTAAGACGCTTTCAAGCAGAAATGTGATTTATTTTTATTTTCCCCAGCGTTGTACGAATAGAAAAGACCTGTGTTGTCTTGAGTCCTCGATCAATGTACAGACTACATAAACCGATCGAGTAAAAGACTGTGTCTAATTTACTGCTTTGACCGGTCGAGTAAAAGAGGACAACGATAAAATAGAAGCAAGTCTTTCGTGCACTGCACCAATTTACTTCAACACATCAGGCGGTTTGATCAACAGCTGCCGATTCACTGACAAGAGCAGTCGGAAATCCGAAAGCTAAATCTATGCAATATATTCCGCACATCGAAAAACTGGGGGCTGCAAGTACATGTCGCGAAAAACAATAGCATTCTGGGCGAAGAGCATTTCAAGCCAAATCCTTCCACATCTCTTTTAGCTTCCTGTCAGCATTAAAATCCCCATCGGTGAATCTACATAGTTTATTTTACTTTCCTCATAATTCATCAATGCTTTGATTCTTGTTTTAAGTTTGCAACAGAGATATATTGACTGTGACCTTGTTATCCTGAATTTTTTAAAGTTGTAATTCCAGAGTCCGTTGGGTTGTTTGTAACTGTTCAAACAGCAGTAATTTTCTGTGAGTAATTTAGACTGTATATATCTTGATTTCTGTAGCGATCTCAGAGGAAACCATTTACAAACCATAACAGCAGAATCGTTCAGCAGTCCATTTGAAAATCTTCCAAAGCTGAGAGTTTTGTAAGTAGAAAAAAAACCTGACCGAGGGAGTTTTAATGTTAATTAAATAACAATATCTTCCACTGTTTAATGTTGTATGCATTTCCAGAGTATGGAGTTGTTAATATTCTCCGATCGTTGGTTTAAGACAGTCTAATGGCACTTTTTTTGAAGGAAAAGAAACGTGTCACATATGAAGTCAGTCATCTCCGGATGATTCAGTTTGTCATTTTGTTATCACTGTCTGTGCAGTGGTAAGCTCTTAGTTGCAGTGCTTGAAAAAGTACAATCTGGTCATCCAGTGCAACCTTTTTCCTCACTTGCCACATAGGCAAGGGTCCAGAATGTTGTCCTGCCAACCAAATCAAAACAAGGGTAAACTAATACTCGCTTAGGCAAGCCAAATTTCAGAGCTGTTTTTTTGCAATGGGCAAGCTTGTTTGAGCACTGAGTATCTAGGGTTTGCAGGAGTAAATTGTGTATGTTTCCTTGTAGAATTTTAAGCAGCAACAAAATCCCTTACCAAACAACAAATGTGATGCACAATGCCTTCAAAACCTGCCTTGCTTTGGAAGATCTGTAAGTATACACCAGCTGGGAAAAATCAAATTCTTGCAGTTTTATAGACATTTTGAAGAATTTGGTGGTTTCACAGTGCATGGTAGTGTAGAAGGTTCATTTCAAAAGTTATGAAGAGCTTTTGACAAGCTTTTTTTGCCAGAAAAATTAACTGTCAATTGAAGGATAAATACAGAGAGGACGTTTATAGTGAGATTGCCATTGGTGTAAAATTGACACTGGCTATAATTTTAGTCTTGATTGGTACAATTCTGTTTGTATGTGTTACCTAAATGTTTTGAACTGGCAGCCTTGTTTGTACATGTTCTTGTGTCATCTACAAGTTTCCTACCTGCAATAGTCCAGTTTTTGAATTGGCCATGACCACTGAATAAAAGCACTGACAAACGCATTTGTACAGGGTTTAGCCTCGACCTAAAAAAATATCCTAAATACTGGCGGGAAGGTGCCACAAACTTGAAAATTAACAATACACAGAGCTGTAAACAGGTCATCTTCTCGCTGGAATTTGTGAATATTTTACTTTAGGTCGAGGCTAACCCTTTACAAATGCGTTGTTAGTGCTTTTAATCAGCAGTCATGGCGAATCGAATACTGGACTATTGCATTTTCTTAATATTTTTGTTTTTTCAGATGGTTAAATGGCAATCTGTTGTCAAATTTTCCTCATCCAGCTTTATCACAGTCATCTTCACCATTTGCCATCTCTTATATTCTTGTGAGTGCCTGCTCTAACTATGTTTTTACTAACCAGAAAGCCTGTATTGGATTTTTCTTAAAATTGATATTTTCTCAAGAAACTTCACTTGCCTCTCTGGCAAGTTAGGGACAGAATCAACTGGCCTGACTGCAAAATCCGTATTCTTTAGACTACTGGACACGACTTTTGCCCACTGATACATAGGTGAAATGAAGACACTGAAAGGATCCTTGGAAATTCTTAATATCTCTTCTTTCATGTAGACTCTACCATGTGGCACTAAATTTTTGCAGGAGTTTCTTTATGCGAATCAACAATTTTTTTTGTATTTTACGGGGACTAATTTTTGCGATTGTAAAGGACTGGTTTTTCTCTCTAGATATTAATTTTTGTGATTTCAGGAAGTCACATTTAATTGAAATTAAAACATTTTTGTGTTTTTAGATTATACCGCATGCAAATGAGAAGTAATTTAACAACATGTAGAGGATGTAAAAACAGTTACCCAGTAACCGGCATCACTCTATCACAATTACATAGATTCTACTTACCTTATTGTATGTATAATTTATCTTGTATTGTAGAGTAAATGTTTGTTGAGAAAATGTTTGCAAGGGTATTCTTCTGTGGGAAGTTCTTTTTGCTGATTGACGGAAAAAAACCCTCAGGAATTGCAATCATTTGAACCCGCAAAATATAGTGCCACACCTTACTTGGTGATGAAATTTGTCTTTTGAATGCTGACAATGAATCTGTTGCTTCCATTTTAGGCATTTAGAAATAATCGTATTACTTCATTGTCAAGTTTTGCCAGTTCAGATTTCTCACCATTACTTGAAGATCTTCATGCGTAAGTCATTCTATATTTATAATACTTGTAAAACTTGAAGTAACCTCAGTAAGAGTAAGAAATGAAAATATCAATGGCTAAGTCCCAAAATTTCCTTCCATAATTTACTCTAAGATACACGTGCATTCAGCAGACACCCTGTTTGAGCAGACACAGACATCATGTTCAGCCATTTTGGTGCACAAATGGCTTAAGGAGGCCAAAAGGGTTTTTAGCTGCACGTGCGCACGCAATCTACACAACATCATTACTAGATGCACACGTCAGCGGAATGAATCAAAATCCGAGAAGAGAAGAGTAGAGAAAATAGATCTTGTACACGTTAATGCAAATGCAAAGGGTAAAGCTCTCCCAAATTGGTTTTGGTTGCTTTTCTTGTAACCCATAAAACCATCGTAAGGAAAAAATATCTCCTTGTCACAAAGAATACGTCCGGATGAAAGCCGGTCGTTTCGCACGTGCAGGAACTTGATTGAGCACGCGTGAACAAACTTCGCGCATGCGTTAAGTGGGATCTAGTCGACCTTGACTTTTTCATATTTCCAACCTCGTGCGCTAATATTTTTCGCTTCCAGTCGGTGAATTTTTTGAAATTTTGGTGACAACTAAGATTAATCAGATGCGTATATATACCAATTCTTACAACATTCTGTAGGTGGGGAAAAAATTTAAAAAGCAATAGTCGAAAATTACGTTTTACTTCCTTCTGTCCTACATAATTTTTTTTAAAGTTACATATTTTGACGATCATTCCTAATAACATGTAATAAAGGATTTTTAGGGGGTGCAACTGAATGCGTTATATCGTTGCCATGGTAACAGGTTTTCTGGAAAAAATATGATATAATGATTCTATGACGTTTCATTTATGTCTGTGGTAAATTTCACACTGATACGATAAACCAAACTGTAATTGGAAAAGAATTTGTAAAACTAGTCTGGGGAAGATGAAAACTGTTTCGAGCCACCTTAAGCAGACACAAAAGTTTTTAGGGTCTACAAGCTAAGCTCAGACTCAGACTAAGTTCAGTGATGTTGTTTTAAAGCTAAGTAGATTATTCTGAGTTTTGTAACTTTGCAGTGAGGTTTTCTGTAATATAGTGTCTGCCCTTCTGTTTTTAAGGGACGTTCGCGCCCATTGCTACTGGCGCATCTCTAGTGCGCACGCTATTCATTGGTCACGCGCGTGCCACGTCATTTTCAAGCGCGTGCACCGAGTCGAAAACTCAACAAAATATAGAGCTGATGACCTTTGCGTTAACTTTGTGTGCAAATATTTTTGTTGGATGCTCGGTGACCCCCACTTTTTTTTCGGCAGATCACTTCCTTTTCTGATTCTTTCCATTATACTAAAAACGAAAAAAATCTGTATGTGGGAAGTTTTAATTATTTCTCATATACTATTCAAATCGGGTCGAATTGGTTCATGGATACAGGTGTGCGTAACGTAGAAGTTGTATATTTTTTTAAGGCTAATTCTAGCTGATTTAATGGCATATGTAGCAAAGATCTATCAAATAGGCCTATATATGCTGTGTTAAACACACATAACTTAGATATGATTCTTCAATTAAATATATGCGGATAGTAATGAATCCCGCCAGAATTGCTTCAGTGGGTGAAATGATCTGTGATGTGCCTTATCTTCAAAACGAGTTCGGTGACCCCCGATTTTTTTTACGCTTTTCATCTAATCTTATCATTTTCTACCTGCAGTCAAAGTTTTAAAAAAATCTGTACGTGGGAAGTTTTTGGGCGTGACCGTCCTTAAGTTTGAATAATCTAAGAAACGACACAAAACAAAAGCAGCGCAGAAGATTTGTTAACAGGGAAAATTTATACTTTGGTTAACTTTTAATCCTGGGTTAACGTTAATGAACAACCTGGCCTGTTTACAAGTTAATCTGACACAAGCCTGTGATCCAGTCGAAAACCAGCTCTTGGTCAGCGGTCAACTTCAAAACTCCACATGACCTTGATGAGCTCTGAAACTGAGTCCATGATATAGTCCCAGATACTGGTCAGCAGATACCTTGTTTTGACAGGTGTCACTTGACCATGACATGAATGTCTAATATCAAAGAAGAACGTTACAAATCAAGCCTGGATGTAATAGCTGGAGCAAGGCTGCCATTTTGGGAATGCCCTTGAGCGCGAGCAATACTAGTTGATGATGACCATGAGAAAATCAGTTAATCATGGTTTCCTTTTCTTCCCTATATGAGAATGGAAGCCCTTTGGGCACAGACCTCCTCTAATAACGAACTGTTATTGCACAGTGTATTAGAAAACCCATTTGCTCGTCTGGGACAAGTACAATTTCCTCTTGCCCCACAAACAAGAACCCAGGCAAGCCGTCTGCCAATGAAATTTTTGATAACGATTTTGTTCACAGTTCAGAAATGGTTACTTGGCATGTCATCAAAACCTGCCCTGATTGAAGTTCTTTCCATGACTTAAAGTACATGTAACTGTGACCAGCACGAAAATGCTGTGTTTATTTATTAAAGTTTCAGCAGTATTTTGCCCGGTTTTCTAGTGAGCATAGCATTTACCAGTTTCACTGTTAAAAAAAAATAATCATTATTGTTCCGGTCGACTAAGCACTGTTACTTGTCTTGTTTACTCTTTATATATCTTTTTCAATTTCAGCACTCAGCAAAGTGTTCATAAACCATTTGAAAGAATCACCACCTTGCAACGATTGTAAGACCGTTATTTTCTTACCAAGTGTTACTTTTCAAAACACACTGTAGTCATAGGAATTTAGTTGCTGAGATTGTTGATACACTATGTACTTAAACAAAGATGTGTTGCTGTGTTGTCACATGTCAGTAACACTTATCTTAACATAAATCATTGAAACTTTTTGGTAGATTTGTTCACAATAATCAAATATCAAGTGTTCAAGAGGAGGATCTGTGGCTGCTTGACAATGTTCGACAGTTGTAAGTTGCACAACTAATGTCATGGTTTCACGCCTTCACATCTGTTATATTCACAATATGAGATTCACAACTTTTTACTTAACAAATAAAGAAGCCTGAGCAGTGTGATAAAACCACTATGGCCATTTCAGAACACAAGAGAAATGTAGAACACACGAGCCACAGGCGAGTGTTTTTTTTTACCTTTCTTGAGTGTTCTCAAATGTCTGGAGTGTTTTATTACAGTGTAATACTCGGCTTAGGCTTCTTTATTTGCTTTATTATATAGATTTTATGCATGCAAAACAATAAAGCACACTTTTTCTTTGTTTTATACTCTGATAGAACATCGGTTTTTGACCAATCAGAGCATGCACAGGGTCCTATCCTGTATTTTGTGAGTTCGTAAACTAATTTTGTTTTACACAGTGCTCACATTGATATATCTGAAGTGGCCGGCCTGTTTTTGTTTAATGTTATTGTTACTATGGCTTGAAGAAAATTTCAGTTATACTTTTAAGCAAAAAAGCTGAATGGTAGATGAACCTTCCAGCTGTTTCAATTGCCTGACCACTACTTAAACTTACAGAAAGCGTACTAATAATGCATTTCATTAAAAATATTATAAATACCTTCTGAAGCTATGATATAGGAAAATGTTAATACCAGAGCTATGCTTCCATTTGGGAGGTTTAAATTAGAATTTCAGAAGCTAGCAGGAAGTATAGCATCTCTTAAAATCATCAGAATGTAAATCATATTTCTCATCATCATGTAGCGGTTTTTATTATTTTGAGGTTTGGGGCATTGTTCTTGTTGTTTCTTCTTCTGTTCTCTCAACAGATATCAAGCCATTCATGTAAGACCTTGCATGAAAAAGCAGCTACCAGCACAAGCTAGATTCACCCACCTCCTACACTTCTTTAAATCATAACAAACTCCAATATGCATCATAACCCGATGGTTGCAAACTGCCCATGTGTCTTTTTCTTTTTCAATGCTCATATAACAGAATTTTTGACACAAACCATATTCATTTTTTTCCTGGGTACTTCCTTTATTACTGGTTGTTAGATATAATTCATTGATTTTTTTTGTTTGCAGGTACTTATCAGGCAACCAGCTCACTAATTCCACAGTGCACCCGGAGGCATTTAGGAATCTGTCCAGTTTAGTAATACTGTAAGTGGCTTCAGTTGCTATGCTTAGCAATGGTTACCATTGGCTTTTCTCCTTTGTTCTCTCACTCAGTATACATGTATTGTGTCAAATTCATTAAATAGTAATGTTGGTGTTTTTGTCTGTTGCAAGTTTTGCCTTTTTACAAACCAAGCAAACAACCCGAACAATCACAGTGACTGGTATAATTGAATAATGACAGTTTGTTGATTTAGCACTAAAAAAGGACAAATATCTACTGTAGAGGACGAAAATTGTACTGAAGGCAATTGTGTAGTTGTCAGAACTCCCTTTGACACTGAGAACACTTAACTGCTGAACAAGTAATGGTTTAATCTAATATTTGAATTCACTAAGATTAAAAAAATGGTCACTTTTAAAAATCAAGCATTTATCTAAAATGGTGACATTTGATGAATTAGGTTAATACCAAATCACTAATTAACGAGGCAAAACAAAATGGACAAGTTAAGTTCACTGGTGTGACATTGTCAAGCAGTCCCAAAACGTAATTCAGTGTGCACAATTGAGTCAAATGTTTTGGATTGTCATGTCCACTGGAGATGGTTGAATAATAATAATTAATAATAATTGATGATTAAACAGGGTAACCCGATCAGTCACAGGACTGGTATCAACGGGGGCCCTGTATAACATACAGTGACATACAACGTGGCGCAAGAATTTAAGTCTTTTTTTTAAAGCATGATATATAGTAAAGCAAAAATCAAAGCATTTCTAGATTCATTTTGATACTCATTTAATGCTTCTGGAAAATAACAAGGGGAAACGTTTTGATCACTGACATAGTTTTCTAATTTTGCGTGCAGGCATCTGGACAGTAACAGATTTCATTACGTTCCATTGGCTGTGCAAGGGAAAAGCCATTTACCAGTTGTCAGTGAACTGTATGTAACAGATGTTTTAATCTTCCAGTTATTTACTAAACTGTCTTTTTTTTAATTTATCCAACAAATGGCTATTCTCCCAGTTGTTTGTTTTTGCAAAAACACTCACCTCACTATTATCTAGTATATTATGCACTGGTTGTGAACTATTGTAGTAATTACAGGTCAGATTGAGAGGTGCAATGTTCTAATGGGTGGCATGCCAGAATCTGGATCCAGCGACCTAGGTTTGAGCCCTGGGCCAGGGACATAGCATTGCATTATTTCCTGCATCACGTTGTTGCATTGTATTCTTTAATGGACCCTCGAGGATCCCCTTCAGTATCTTTATAATGACATAACTGAGCATGTAAACTAAGATTGTCAAAACAGCTAGTCAAGGATGTTTGGAACCTAAAACCTAATTTTTTGCCAGACTTTTGACTGAGATCCTTAAGGGTGATCAAGTATTGGTTCTGAGACACAGAGACCAGTGCAAGTTTAAGCAAGGTGCCGTTAGACTTTCATCCAACCATGTGTTCAGTAGTCAATATCAAAATGAAAAGAAAGAAATGAAGTCACTCAGTTTTGACAAGGCAAGCTATGAAGGCTTAGAATATGTCAAACTACTACTTATTATTGCTTAAGTACAATATGTGTTTTCAGGGATTTGAACTCTAACTCTCTCACATACATTCTTCATGGATCATTTGCAGCACTGGATACTCTACGTTTGCTGTAAGTAGAACATTGATGAGGCACTTTTGACTACTCTATCCATAATAAATTTTATAGAGCATCAACCCTCTCAATCCCGATGAAAATCAGCTGTTTGCTGCAGGGAATATGACTCTTTCAGTTCACTGCTGTAGAAATTAAATCTATCTTGAGAGATTTTTTATTCGTTTTTTGAACTTCTCTTAAAAATTGTTTAAAGCGGTGGAAAATTTGCTTATGGAAAACTGCAGCAATATGGTCAAAAGAAAAATATGTGTAAGTGGTTGTTTTGCTGGTAGAAGGAAATTCCACCAGCAAATAGTGGCCAGTGCATTAAGAGTTGAGTTTTAGGCCTGAATATTAGTACTCTGTGAACTAAGTTATAGAACTCTGTTGATCTGGTCATAAAATTGTGGCTGTTTGAACAGTGTTAAACTGCTTGAAATGCATGGTTGACAGCTCATCACAAGCTGCAGATTTTGAAGAGTTTAATTTCTGAAATGCTTAAGTTTTTTCCCAATAATATCTGAGATGTTTTTCGAGAAATTTGCTGACACATTTCTGTGATAAAGAGTGCAATATAGTTTGGAGGTTATTTGCTTGTTGAATATTGAGCTTTCTTTGCACATCATTTGTTGGTTGTTCCGTTGATTTAAATATTATAGAAATGTAACTGAGCTTTTGTTTTGTTTTGCTTTTTTTGATAGTTATCTTCAAGGAAACGACATCGTTGCTGTTGAGAATGGAGCATTTCCTGATGACATTACAGTAATGTAAGAACTATCAGATCCTTACAACACTGGTAGACAGTTGACCGTATTGATTACTGCAGCCTGAGTGTGTGTGAAATATGTTGAGACACTGCTGTGTGCATACTTCCCTGTCGAACTAATATTCGAAACTTCTCTATTCAGTTTCAAGGACTTAAGTTTTTCAACTTGTTAAGCCCTGAAATTCAAAACAGCAAAAGCATTTGTTTGTTTGGCAAAAGACTTTAAAAATTCCTTCTTTCTTAGTCAAATATTCTCTTTGTGAGCTACTTACTTTTCAGTTCTTTCTTTTCCTTTTCTTTTTTATTTTTAAAATAATACATTTTAATATTTCATGCTGTCCCAATAATTTGTATGATGTACCCTATATTGTTAGGAAGCCTATAGTTCATAAGCCCCCGGCTTCTATATAGGCTTCCTTACCATTACCACCTTTAAAATTGTTAAGTTATCGTCTTAAATTATCATAAATTTCTAGTGTATTGCGTTATTTTTTGTTTATCTTTTGTGTGGGTAATGGAAATAAAAATGGAAATGGAATGCTGTTCTGTAGCATGCATGTTGGACAAATACTCCTCCATCCCCCTCAATTAATGTTGATTTCTTTAATAATATATCAGACTGCGCAGCATCGGCAGAATGCTTGGACATCATTAATTATTCATAACCACTGAAGCGGGGAAATCTGAATGTGAGCGCCACTCATTAGCCCAGAATAAGAGAAGAAAGAGCCAAATCAGCCAACCGGCGTTAATAAAACTCGCTTCCCAGATTTACAGAAGCAACAACTTAAAAACCCAAGAGCGGGCTTTGAAGATGAAGGGTTAATCTTTCATTTGCACATAAAAGGAAGAAGTTTTACAAAGTGTAAGGCCTATCCTTTAACCTTGAAAATGACGAAAAAACGGGTATTTTTTGTATGGAAGCCAAATTCCAGAGCGATTTTCTGAAACTCAAACTAGCTTCCAAAAACCCAAGAGCGGGAAATGGAAGATGGATCTTTCTTGAAACAGAATTCGTTTTGATTTTGAAAATTGGTGATCATGAAGGATAACCACTATCCCTTTCAGTTCTAAAATTTTAAGTCGGAGTTCCGTTCGAAATGGCGCTGATGCCATTGTTTTCAGCCCATGACTGAATAACAATGGTTGCCAATACGAAACAAAAGCCTATTCAAGAAAATCATTCATTTGGAAAATTTATGATTTTCCGTGAATTTCAAAACAGCAGCTTGGTACAGCTGCTGGTTTATTCAACACCTGTCAACGCGATGAACGAGCAAAGCAAAGATAAATGTGATCGGGAGCTCTTTTCAGAGCTCTTAGAACCCCCGATCCATCCACTTCTTATTCATATAGTACCACCCTTTATTGAAGAAAACAATCCCGTGTTTACACTACAAATGAACGGTGAAGCAGCTTGGAGATTGAGAGAAATCTATTGGCCGCCTCAAAAAGTGTTTGAACTGTTCCAAACAAGCATCATGCCTCTCGCTACAGGCTGACTGAATCTTCCCGTGATCGGGTTGGACGGACAATCGGCGAAAACATAAGGAGATTTAAACGAAGGATGGAAACGATAACACGATTCGAACTGTTGACAACTGAAAGAAAACTGGGAAATTACTGTTTTCGACGGATCGAAATGCACCAATAGCTATCAAGTTCATGACAGTAGACTTTGTTCCAAGCTTAAAGATCTCGACTACATTAGCTTCATACAATCTTTAAGATCATTAGGCCTGGTTTAAACGTCGCATTTTACATGCGCCGAATCAAATACTAATTTTAGTCGACTCGAATGAATACGTTCGGCTGATTTGATTTAAACGCCGCATTTTTTTGCCGAATAAAATTGCTGAGCGCGAGCGACGTGTGTTAAATTCCCATTCAAGCAAACATAAATTATTAACATAATTTCAATTCGATTCGGCACATGTAAAATGCGGCGTTTAAATCAACTATGAAACTTCAGTAGAATATTCGACTGACTCGCATCGAATTGAAATATGTCGCATTTAATTGATTTAGACGTCGCATTTTACATGCATTTAATTTGGCAATTCGATTCGGCGCATGTAAAATCCGACGTTTAAATCGGGCCTTAGTCTTTGCGATCAAAAGTCGCCGGTGATCGAAATACGCTTGTAATTCGAAATGAACTGGAAATTTCTTAAAGTAAAGTAAGATTAGGTAAATTAAAAAGTAAAGTGAAGTAAGACATATGAACTCCAGCAGGTCGGGCATGTCTAAAATCTACTAACAAAACCAAGGTCGATCGTTTATTTGTGTTTGTTTCTGTTCGGTAATCGAGCAAAATCGAATATTTTATTTACTGTGATTGATCTTGATCGTTTGATAATCAAACATTCGACTGAACTCGATAATCGACCGTTAGGCACCCGAACGGTTGGTGTGAGCTTGGGCTCGATTACCGAACAATTCGATTCGATTTGCCGGGATCAAACATCGATCGCCATGTTAGCTAGTGTTTGGGTTCGCTTAGGACGTAACGAAAGAGAAAACTTGTCTATTCAAACAAAGTAAGAAACAAAAGCGGTTTGTGCTAAACGAAACAAAGGGAGTAACAATAGCGCACTGGTTTCATTGTTTAGTTTGCCGCCTCCATCAGGCTAATGAGCATTGCCGTGCGTTCATAGCAACCAATGAATAAGCTTCTTTTGGGTGCTATGAATAATAACAAGCGTTATAACAGACCTTTCCAACTGCAAGTAAATGTCCCGAGAACAATAGGCATTCTTCGCGATGGACTAGAACCTGCACAAAAAAATGAGTAACCTGGGAGGGGAAGTAGTAGGGCTAGCAGAGATCATCACCACATGAATTTAACAATACAGCTTATTTTACAGAATGCCAGTCTGATTGCAACCAAAATGTCCAGGCATTACTTGCTGTGAATGTTCTTCAACATGGTCAGGTTACCAGCTTGAGTTGCATCTAAGTGACTGTTCTTCACGGAGTTCTTGAAGATATGTTAAAATCTTTTAAAAACGTTCAGCTGTGTTTGTTTAAACAAGCAAAACGATTTCAAGCAAGCATCGTCGATGACGAGTCTGTGTGTTCCTTTTGCATTACAGCAACATGGGAAGCAACAAGTTTAATTTCAAACATGAGAAACCAGTTTACAACTTGACACAGCTGACACGTCTGTAAGTATAGAACAACAAATCATTACCTTCATCTAGTAAGCTTACTTTTTATTATGCACTGGTACACAATAGCCCTGTTAAGAAATGAAAACTTAGGTCAATGAAGTTTTACAGTGAGAAGTAGTCATTTGGTGATAGCTCTAAGCAAACAAAAAAAAAGTATGCCACCTCAGTTGCTAGACCAACTAGTCTTCTTGCCTTCTCACCCTCGAAATTACCCTGCTAAGCCTTCTTTTCTAGTGAGATTTCAGGCATCGGTAAGCTCTTTTTCAGCCGGTGAAATTAAGTGGTAGACACATCATTGAAAGAACGGCAGGAATTGATTTCTACAAAATTATCGCGTACTAAAAGCTGCTCAATGTAGAATCGGTACGCAGATGGAGTGTTTAGAACCTGTTTTGCCATTTCTTTCCCTTTTTTGAGAATCAACATATCAATGTAATATAATTTTTTAACAGGTATCTTTACAATAACCTGATCAACGTTGTACCAAATACTGCATTCCACGGACTGACAGCTTTGCAAACCTTGTAAGTTCAATTTATTGCTTATAGTTGTTTTCGATTGGCCCATATACGCAAGTGTAGCCAGTAAAGCTGAATGGTGTACTGTGGAGGCAGTGCGGCCGGAGTGGTTTAGGGTGCTGGTGTTGCAATCTGGAGATCCCGGGTTCAAAGCTTCCACCTGCCACTAGTGGGTTTTGTAGTCCCAAGTTCAAATCTTTGCTTTGAAAACAGCCAACTGGTCTGCCTTCTGCCAGTTGGAATTTTTACCTATGTTTTGTTTATTTGAAATATTTGTTTCCTTTGTTTCAAAGGCATGCCTGTAAACTAGCTAAGCTTGGTGCTTGTATAGCTAAGCGCATAACAACTATAAATAAGATTTACATTTACATTTTTTAGCTGTTAGGGAGAAAAATAAATATAAAATAAAGGATGGCAGATGGTGAGAAAATGCACCTCCCTCCAATGTGGTCAGAGTTTGAATCCTTCACCTGGCATCATAAGTGTTCCTCTGTGGATTCTTTCCCAGTAAAAACCATAACCATGGGAGGTGTCGCTCTGAGCTTCAATCTGTTAATAAATTTATATGTTCGTTTATTTTATTTTTATGTAAAATTGCAGGGAGTTGGAAAACAACCAAATTTGCAGGATTTTGAAGATCATGTTCAAGGATTTAAGTTCACTGAATAGATTGTAAGTTCATTCCTCCATATTCCTTTCCACCATGACTGCTGAGTGCTTCTGAGTATTAGAAGTAACATTGCTACAGGCATTAGAAGTAATGATTAGTAATGTATGATATTTTGAGGTAGGCAACATACAGTCACGTAATTATCAATTTTTATAGGGCATGACCTCTTAAGGCTCTGGCAAATGAGGACACATTGTTGCGGACACATTGTTGCCAACACAAATGTTCCCCTGTTTGCCCACGCGCGCAACATTTGTTGCGGACGCAAATTTTCTGTCCAGGACACAAAAAAATTTTTTCTGATTTTGTTTAGAAACATTTTGTGTCCGCAACAAATGTTTCCCAGTTTGCGCAACATAGAAACACAACATTCATTTTGTATCCCGCGCGTTTGTGCACCCAAGAAACATCATGAGCAACAATGTGTCCACAACAATGTGTCCTCGTTTGCCAGGGCCTTAAAAGTCAAAACCTAAAAGAAATATTCAATGATCGACATAATGGTTTTTTACTATGGCAACTAAAGTACACTGAAGCTGTAAAGGAGTTGCATCAAAATCGTTAAATGATTTGATAGCCTTTGGCAGCATTCCTATGTATCTCAAGTCATATTATTTACTCAGTGATATACTTGAAAAAATTAATTGATTCTGATTGGCTAAGAGCAGTGCAGTTCAAGTGCAACGTCAGTGCAAAAAGTGTAACACCAGTGCAAATCACACATCGTAATTCTGGATACTTGAGTTGCAAGGTGTTGCGAGCTAGGTGTTCCTACATGTTGGGTTGTTGTTGGCCCAAATTTGAAAGTGGTCAAATTTTTCATGCAAACATTGTGGATGTTGCATGATGTTGTCGTTTGGCCAGGTTCGTGCAACAATGTTGCACCTGGGGCATGCCCTCTAGTTTGATTTTTAATACCCAACATGTCGCAACAGGGTGGCCGAATGTGCGCAGCATGTTGTGCCCAACAATGTTGCAGTGTGTTCTGAAATGTTGCGATCGTTTGGCCGGAGCTTGCAAATGGTGGGCCAACAATGTTGGGATATGTTGTGTTAGTAGCATATTAAAATCCTTGCTCTGCTCATCCTTCAAATACGCTAATTTGGTTTGGGATGGGTGTTCTGAATTTGATAGTAGTTTGTTAGAAAGTTTACAAATAGAAGGCGCAAGGGTTGTAAACGATGCATTGAAAGAGACAAGCAGGGTATCTCTCTTAAATTAACTTTCTTGGGTCAATCTTAGTGTTAGAAGAAAACTTTATAAACCTATTTGTGCAATCTATGTCCAGATTTTGTTTCTGACAGATCTTGTTATGGTCTCCATTCTGCTAGGAATCTCTGTGTACCTTACGTTCGTACTATAAATAGGCATAAAAAATCGTTTCTCTTTTCATCAATTAAATGGTGGAACTGTCTTCCGTTAGAGATAGATACATGTACATCATCTTCTGTGGGCATTTTTAAGCACAGTCCCTTAAAGTATTTGCAGTTTTCAACCCGTCACTACCTTTTTTATATTGGGGACCATTTGGCTTGCAACTTAATTTTAGTGCACTGAAATACCACCTTTTTCAGAAAAATTGTTCTCTATCACCAGCCTGTCCTCTTTGCAATGCACCTGTTAAAGATCCTAAACACTATTTTCTGCCCAAGTTTTGTTTGCCTCAGCTGCACAGTTACTCAGAAATAAATGGCATTGTGCTTCCGATAAGGAAAATTGTTTTTAAATGGTATTTCTCATGATGATTTTGACACTAATGTTATGCTTTCTCAGTACGTCCAAGCATTTACTTCCTTGTCCAACCGTTTCTGTTAACTTCTATTCCTTTGTGTATGTTTCGTTCGATCGTCACGTGTACTAAACAGCATAAGCTCTCTAGATGAGCTGTTTTTGTTCTTGGAGCAAATTTTGAAATAAGTTCTTGCAAAACACTTGAACGTACTAGTGAAATGACACTGATGATGAAATTGTACCTGTTTACACAGTTTCTCTGAAGTTTAAAATTTCTTTCCTCGACTTTCCACAGGAAGTTATTTTTGTGTTGTTTCAGGCAAATATTTATATCTTTAGGTTTCAGAAAATGTAAAAAGGGCTGTACTATACTTGACCTTTTTCTGGTACATTAGGTTTTTGTCCACTTACGACTGAAATTGTTCGATTTTTCTATGGGATTTCGTCTCAAATTCTCTAGGATGTCGGGTAGAAAAAAATATCTATTTCAACAACAAGAAACTGATCATTTGTCTTGAATATTCTTCATTTTCTTTTACCTGTAACAACTCTTGGGGACACAGACTTTGTTTTCCTTTTTCTCAGAGATTTGCGGAACAATGAATTGCATTTATTGAAGATGGAACTCTATCAGTTATGACAACATTTACCTACTTGTAAGTAGCACGTTGTTTTGGTAACTTATGAATGACAATTGGTCCACTATTTTATTGCATTATGGGTAAATGTGCGGAGATGGCAGCTACAGGACAATATAATTTCTTTTGAAAGGTATACCTCTTAAATAATTTTCAATTGATGTTTCCTTATCACCCATTCCAGGGACCTTAGGGATAATCAGCTCACAACACTTCCTGTGGGTGGAGATTTTCACAACAAACGATTTGATAGACTGTAAGTAGTTGTAGAATCGTGAAGAGAGTTTCTGAAGCTGAGTTACTAAAATCATTTCAAGTTTAATCAGCCATTTTACAGGACTGTTACCTTGGTGATTTGTTAATGTGTTGATTTTGTTCCTGGCAAATGTTTTTTATTGTTTTGATTTGTTAATGTGTTGATTTTGTTCCTGGCAAATGTTTTTTATTGTTTTTTGCACTTGCGGCATTGAACACTGCAGTATCTTAGTTGTCGATGATTGTTTTGGAGTTTGATTTTGCTGTTGTTCTTGATGTAAAGAAACAATGCAGTGAAACATTTGTGAGTAGAAATAACTTTGCATTTTCAGATATATCTCAAATAACAGAATCACCACTATTGGCAGTGGGACATTTGTTAATGTCACATGCGCAGGAGGTTGTTCAGAGTTTACTCGAAATACTGTGTGGTATGTACAAGCATTGAATGTAAATACGGTCTATTTTCTTTTTCAAATTCTTGTCTTTGGCTTTTCATGACTTTCATATAAAAAATAATTGAAAATAATTCAATATGACTTTTGAACTGGCATGTGGAAGAAAATTTAGTGGTGAACAATAAAGGCAATAGAGTGTTTATGTTCAGGTTCAAGTTTATAAGAAAATTGGTAAATTACAAAATATGATGTACCATTGCTCGCAGTTAGCTATACCTATTCGAGGTGAGCAGTGGCTTGACACATTAAATTAAGTATTATCATTCAATACTAAGTAGAATAATTACAATTACAATACAATTACAGTACTAAGTAGAATTAATTATTATCACAAAATAGCATAATTGTTTTAGAACATGTTTTTTTCCGCATGGGCAACTATTAGCTGATAGTTCCTTGATCGAAACACTCTGTCATTTAAATAGTAAGCAATGAGAGAACCAATCAAATTCAACAGAAAACATACCCTGATGGATAAGATGTGATGTAGTCTGGGTGCTGGTTGTGATGGTGACCAGCTTTTTGACAACATGAGATGATGTAGTCTTCAGAGTTAATTAAGTTAGAAGATGAACTCTGAAGGCGTTTGTTCAGGATGTCAAAACGTCATTTGCCAATAGCATTTCTCTTCAGAACTATACATCATCGCCCAGGAAGCTACTCTAGATGCACATCTGGAGCTCAAACGATTTTTAATGATTTCTTAATCCTGTTGCAGAATTCAAGAATAGATAATTTATTTCTTGTCAATATAAATATTAATTATGGAGGGTATTGCTAAACTTGGAAAATATTGTCACCCTTTCAGGGCTTTGTTTGTTGGTAAAACTGTGAAGGGTGAAACTATCAAAATAAAAATAAGCAAATAAATTGATAAATTTTCCTGAAGACCATGACTGGGCAGAAAGACTTGCCCGGTCGGTCAGTAAATTTCAGTTTCGCTTGCCCCCACTTAAAGATACTTGCGCAACATGTCATGTGAGCCACAGAATATGGCGGTAAATATGGTGATCAGAGGATGAACACAAAGTATGCATGGATTGTAAATTAATACATGCCTTCAACTCAAATAATTCGCTCATCTGGAATTGTTAAGTTCCGAAAATTACCATTTGTGAAACTAGCATTTTATTAAGTCCACCTAGACTATCGAGATTATTTTCAATTGCTTAACGGGAAACTGAACTTCTATTTTCACTTACCGAAGATCAAAATTTTACTTTCCCCAGGCAATCGACGTACGTTTTTTCCTGCCCTGCCACATTCCCACGAGGTTTTAAAAATAATATTTCTAAAAGGTTATTACACAATCGTTTTGTGTTGTTACCATCTCCACAAAGTGCAAAATTTGGCTTTTGATGTAATGTTCCATTTTGTTGTTCAGGAATTTTGGAGGCAACAGAATCTCCTCTATTGAATCTGGTGCCTTTCAAAATATACAAGGATCTGGCTGCACAATGTAAGTGTCTATAGCTGATGAGTTTCATTTTGTAAGTCACTATGTATGGGTTATTGACCAAGTGTCAGGTCAAGATGGCTGGATATTGGCCTCGTTCTTTTTTTGCGTGTTTATGGACAGAGAGGAAGTCGAGGTCCATAAACTTGCAAAAAAAAGAACGAGGCCAATATCCAGCCATCTTGACCGAACAAACTTGGTCAATAAAGGATTTATTATATGGCTTTTGGTGAAATTTTGCTTTTGGGATGCAGCGGGTAGTCCCGAGCAGGCAAGATGGCTCCATCTTGCCCGCTCGGGTAGCCAATCACAGCGCGCGATTTGGTTCATCTTGCCCGCTCACGGAGCTAGCCATATAATAAAGGCACATATTTGCTCACATCAAATTGGGCCTAAATATACGAACAAAAGAGTTCGATGAAATGATGAAAAAAAATCATATGTAGCAGTGAGAGAAATATTAGTAAAATAAGTTGAGTATAAGCAGCAATGTTCACAGATAGTTCTTTTTTTAATGATTTGTAAACAATTAGATTAAATTCACGTTACATGGCATGTGCACGTAATATCTTGAAAAAGTGGTAGAGGCCAGTTTGAATGCCTAAAGAAAAGATCAGTTACATAAGTTAATTGTAGTGTTCATGAGCGAAAATGTTCTCCTGCAATCTGACACGTTTGCAGACGCCTGTCTTAACTTTCCGCTACACATACAAGTCTGCAAATGGTGTGAATTTTGACTGGTCTTAAAGGTGGCCGAAGACAGTTTTCAAGTGCCCATGCCTAATTCGCCATAACTTTTAAACTGTTTATGCTTTGGTGCTCATTTTTTGCAAGAGTCAAGGTTAACCACAGAAAAATTTATTCTCCCATTTTGACTAGGGTGTGTGCTGTTGCCATGGCAATGGGGCTGGTTAAAAACAAGGCTTAAATAATAGTTTTTGTTTATTTTAAAAAAAATCCAGTCGTTAGATTGTTTTCATATTTTGCACACTAAGAATCCCGTCTGTCAACATGGTTCTATTAAAATTTTGACATAGGCGAATTTCGTAATTCGCCGTTAATCGTTTTCTGTATTATTAAAAATTCCCTATGTCAAAATTCAGATTTTTTTGATAGATCATTCACGTGGTCTCTGACCTATTTTTCTGCCAAATTTCTTGAAATTCTAACGACTGGATCGTTAGAAATCGGCATGTTTCTGCTAAAACAATCGGTCTCAATTTTTCAAGCGACTGCGCATGCGTTGGATTTAACTGGGTTCTTTCTGTAACAAACAAAAGCTGAAAATTGCTGGGTTCTTTGCATCGTTACCTTTTCTAACATATCTTTGTAATAAAAGACTAAAGCCATCAATACACTGCGTTCAGTTATTGAGAAAAATAACACAGATATTGCGGGTGTTGAGTAAATGAAATGATTGCTCTGCTGACGGCATGTTTGTTCTTTGAAATCCTTGTGCACGTCCTAAATATTGCATCAGCAAAAGCATGCGCGAAAAGTGTGTTCGGCCACCTTAACAGGCAGGGTCCTTCTTTACCCCCTCAATTTTGATCTCATTATCATAATTAAGCTGTACATATATTTTATTATATTTATCAGTTATTTCTTTTATTATTAGCTGAATGTTCAAAATGTTTAAATACTCTTAAATACATGTATGTAATAAATTCATTTTATGCTGTAGTTTAGTACATACATCTTATTGTTCAACTTCTTTTGCAGGCGATTTGGTTCGAATGTTTTGAAGAATATTGCTTCTCATGCTTTTGACGATGTGAATATGTGCTACATGTATGTGTATGAATGTTGCTTTTTTGTTTAATCTATTTTTATCATAGGTTTTAACAACGTTTAAAAAAAAGCCAAACATAAGGTGTCTTGGACTCGTGTAGAGGCATGTGAGGTGCACCTATACACCTTATTCCAAAATGGCCGTCATTTTAGTATTCTTTTGTTTACTTGGAAATTAGCCCTTGTTGCCTCGTTTAAAGGAAAATATTCTTTTGAATTTCCAGTTTAAAGGGACAAAGTCAGCTGGTGCACATGCGCATTACATACCATTCTATAACTAATTTGCATACAACAGAGACGCGATAAATATTGTTTTTAACCAAATATGATAAAAATAATATCATAGGATGAGCAAAAGGACGCTCAGAAACAGGTTTTTCAGTAAACGATTAAAAATCAAGCAAAAACACTGCGGAAAATGAAGCGAATTTCTAGATGAACTTTGATTTCAGGTCGAGGTAAACTTTTTTCAAAGTGAGAAAAAGCGCAGTCACAAAGCTGACCGTGTCCCTTTAAGAACAAAGCAACCTTAGCTAATTTGCAAGCAAACAAAAGAACACTTAAATGGCGGCCATTTGGAATAAGGTGAATTGTAATGTTAGTTTATTGTACAATCAAGAATCTCCTACATAATTCACACTTTTTTGAGCTCTCAAGTGAAACTGAGTATTAAACTCATCGCCAATCGATGAGCTTGGAAACTGGTGCCTTACAGGTTGGCAGGGGGCCTGCGCACTTCAGGTACAGCAAGGAGGTATCCATGGCAACCCTGCGAGCGGGAACCACCCCTGCACTCAACTGCCACCTGGCACCGTCTCACTGAAAAGAGTTCAGTGGAAAAAATACTTACCTTACCCTATACTTACCAAAATCCACGAATCAAGAGGGCGGGAGGGCAGGGAGCAAGAATCCGCAACGCTTCACAGAAAAATAAGCTACAAATAACTTGACAGCAGCCAGAGATCCGCCAAGATCAGCTCAGAATGCGAATGATCCGCAGAGATCAGCTCGGAATGCAAATGATCCGCAAAGATCAGCTGAAATGTGACACGAAAACGTCTGCAAGCGACAAGGCGTGCTGTAAGCTCCTAGGGGCCACGCCGCAGGTCACGTACACAAGTGGGGCGACTGCTGACTGCATTGGCTCGATATCAACCTTGCCTAAATTTCGCTTAGCCACATTTTAAGTGGAAAAGGTCAGGCAAAGACACGTACCTAACATTTCTTTCTAATTACTACAGGTATAGACTCCACTTGAAGCCACCATTTTGCAGTGAACCAGAATTTTTTTACCTCTCTTTTCTGCAAGAGTGAATTAATTCAGTGGCGAATGTTGTAAAAGGAATTAACTGTACAAACTGCCAAACATCTGCATACATAGCCTTTTTCATATGTAGTAAGCATAAGTAGATTGTGATCATCCGGGGGAGCGCAATTTGGAAAAGAACTGTTGTTGATGACAGACGTTTCGCCAACCTGAGCGGATTCGAAAGAGAGTCAGGTTGTCAAAACGTCGGTTACCACCAACAGTTCCTTTCAGAACAACCTTCACCCGGACAATCACGCTATACGAACTACTGATACTCCTGGGTTCTGACTTTTTTACCATGTAGTTAGGTATTTAAAATGGAGATTTTCTTTTCTGTAGGGAGGGAGCATGGCCAATTGGTTTAGGGCGCTGGATTTGAAATCTGGAAGTCCCTTGTTCAAATCCTCCATCCTGCTGCTATCTGGATTTGTTCTCGGTAGTCCCGAGTTCAACTCCTCGACCGCGTTGTGTAAATAGCCAACTGGTCAGCCTCCCACCAGTTGGGATTCTTAATAATTTATGTTCTATTTGAAATATATACTGGTTTTAAAGAAATCATGTTTCTATCGAGTTATAGAAACACGAGTGGAAGCTTGGTAAAACGAGAAATGCTGCTGTTTTTTATTATTGTTTTATTGGAATTCAGCAAGTGAGAATAGTAAGAAGAACCTCTTTCATTCTTGGTAAAAGCTGCCAGTTACTTTGCAAATCACTTTGTGCATTATTATGTTTAAAACATACTGGTTGCAGATCAGTTAACACATTTCACAGCTGAAGGTCGTGAGCTACCAAAGTTTTTATTTGTATGAAAGGGTAAGGCTTACAATTTCCAGTGCCTCTTGTTGAATGTTTCTTTTTTTTGTTGTGTTTAGTGAGCTGTTTAGACTGGAGTTGACAACGATATACTCCGAAGCTTTCAAAAATGTGACAGTTACTTGGGATCTGTAAGTATTTCCTCTTTATTTTTTGTACACTGCATCTAGTGAAAATGCCATTGCTAAATTTACACCTAGTCATTATCTATTGTTAATTTTGTAATTGTTTTATCGTTATAACACACCTAACAAAGAACTTGATTCTGACTGGCTAACAGCAGTGCAGTTCAATTGTAGCACCAGCGCATAACGTGTAACGCCAGCGAAGTAGTAATGCGCGTGCAAAATACAGTGACAATGTCCAAAGTTAATAAGAGGACACTGAAGGGCTGTGAACGGTCACCGAAGATAATACGATTTCCAAACACTTCTGAAGACCACCTGAACCCTTTCTATAATAAAAAAAACACCTTCCAGCATTTGGAGGATCACTCAAACCCAGCCGAGGAGTTCTAAAGATTGCCGATGACCACCCGAAGGTTTCCCAACATTACTGGGTAGATAATTTTCGAAATCTCTGAAGATATTTTTTATAACCACAATCACTGTCTGTTGTCTAAATCAATTAATGTATAGGCAAAGATTGTAAATAGTCACCTTTTTTTAAGTGTATAATTAGCAAGTCATCATATGATCGTTCTCATTCAATCTAGAATAACTGAGCCGACTTTGACCAATTAACTTTATACCAAGTCGCCTTCGAAATGTGATTACCTATGCTTATATTCTGTAGCAATGATCGTAGTAGTCTATGTATAATAGTACCTTTTGCAATTTTTTTTATTCCAGTGAACTGTATAACAGCAAAATTGCTACGTTTGAAGAAAAACCCTTTCCTGTCGCTCACAGTAACCAATGGAGTCCTGTAAGTACAAGGGAAACAACAAAGAACCATTTGATTCCCATTCATAACTGTTATTGAGACAACTTGGTCAAATTGAGATTGACGCTGGGAGGCAGCGTGGCCGAGTGGGTAGAGTGCTGGATTTGAAATCCGTAGGTCGCGGGTTCAAATCCTGTTCTGACCACTAGCTGATGTTGTTCTCGTTACCTCCGATTTCAACTCCTCGGCTACGCTTGTAAAAAGCCAACTGGTCTGCCTCCCACCAGCTGGGTTTCTTAACCTCGTTATGTTTATTTGAATATTTGTTTATCACTGTTTGTTTACATAGGTCCTGGAAAGCCCCAGTGGGGAGTGGCCAATTACGGATACATTTTTTTCCCAGTTTTAAAGATATCTTATAAAACCGTATTCTTAAGACTGTTTGTGGTTACAGTTTAGACTTTGCACTTTCGAGGGTTGGAGGGGAGAAGGTGCTCGGATGCTTGCGTTTTCCATGCCACTTGGCATTTAACTTTCATTAGCTTCTTTGTTATTCAATTTCATTTTTTCTCTTAGTGAACTTCAGAACAATGCCATTCAAGCTGTTACAGGAAAGTTGTTTGGAGATTCTGGATCGTCCGTAAAGACACTGTAAATATCAATTTATGACATTTTTAGTTACTTGTATATCTTTTTAGAAGGAGAGAACAATCACATAGTAACAACTCAATTACACTTGGTTTTATTCCTCTGCGTTTGTCGTAGATCAGTTGTATAACATACTGCTATTTGACTTCATCTTTGTTCTAGGGATCTTTCTAACAACCAAATACAATCTTTACATGAAGACGCTTTAAAAGGTGTATCAATTGAAACAATGTAAGTATGATTTACTTATTTTCAAACAGCAGGCCCAAATAATGTTGTTGCATTGTTTAATTTGTTAACATTCTGGTGAGTACATATTTTAGTTTCAAATCATCATTCATCATGTGAACATTTCTAAAACAAACATTTAAGTATGATTCAGATTTAGTAAAATATGTTTGCTGAGTTGAGAAGATAGAAAATGCATTCAAAATTGTAAAATTTCCGATGTAACGTCTGGTTGGTTGACAGGAATACGCAATGTCAATATATTTGCAGATTTTTTTATACACAGTTACTGAATGCCATACTGGAGGCATTCAGCTCTTTTTGTGCATATCTCAATATCTTTTTTGCCACTTTCTTTGCAGCAAACTAATGAACAACAAGCTGGTTACATTTCCTTCTAGAACTTTACGGAATCAAAATCCCATTGAACTGTGAGTTTGCTTTTTTTTCTTCTTAGGGAAAATCGAAGATCTGAAAAAAATTGTCGGGAGCAATTAGACTCCAACTCTGGGTTACTCTGATTGAATAGTCGACAAACTGTAGTCGAGGTTATTATTGCTCATTGAAAATTCGAACGAAGTATTTTTTTAGTTCATTTGAAGGGGCGCTATCACGAGCAAGAGCAATCAGATTCGTAACTTTTAAAAGAAGACACTAAGAGTCTACTAATATTTTTGCCAAATCATTTATATAGAACATTTTAATTGACGGAAAATACCAGAAACTCAGTACAGTAAGTTTTTTATTGACATGCGATTTTCCTCTGGTATTCCTCTTAGCTTAAAAAAGTAGCTAGCCTTATTACTGTTGGAGCTGGAAAGGGAGCCTCAATAAACCAAAGACTTTCCTCAAATACCCCATGCGTAAACTACATTGAGATGCCATGTTGTGCTGGAACTACGGTGCTTCAAAAAGAGCAGTAAAAGTACCTGAAACGTCGCGTTTATAAAAATTTTAACCTCACAAAAGTCCCGTTTAGAACAAGATTTGCCTTTAGTATTATTTTAAATATAATAATGAGAGGTTCTGAAAGTTTCTAAAACACTATGAGACAGTCTTGCTATTGTACATTCACAATTCCTATTACTGTTAAGTCACTGATTATTAGATAAGGTCGATTGACTTCTTTTCTAGGGACATGTCCAATAATATGATCCCTACCATCCAACCTGGAGAGCTGGACCCATTTACTAATCTCATGAGGCTGTAAGTCTCTTGTTTTGTCACTTTGATAAATTTAATAACTATAATAACTGTTGTCTGTTAAAAAATTTTTTCGCATGAGGAAGTTGCATTTGCTTAGTAACAGCGCATTGAGTGGAAAGGGTCGTTATTTTAAACTGCAGCTATCCATTCAAAAACACTAAAGCACACTTTTAGCCGAGGCATGTTTCTTGTTTTTATTATGATTTCGAAGTTTTCTTCGTCGTTGTAAATCAAACAACGTTGCTTCAAAATTTAATTAAATTAAACAATTACATTTTGGTTTGCAGGATACTTCAACGCAATACTATTTCAGCGCTTGGAACGAACTTATTTCAACACCAAACAAGCTTAGAAGAATTGTAAGTACTGTAAGATTTATCAGCTTATTCAACTACGTACCTGGGATTGTCATGTAGAATAGGTCATAGCAGCTTTTGTCTCACCACTATCTGTCACTATTATTTGAACACAAAATAAATCCAGTGACAATTATGTTTATCTTTAAAAAGGAATTTTTTGTTTCAGAACTTGTTAAAGCTTTTTTCCAAAGCTTTGTACGGCGTAAGACATTGTTGAATGCGTTTAGTGGAGTGAAGTTCAAATGATACACGAAACAAAAACGAAACTGTCAGCTGCAAAATACCAAGACTCGTTTCTCAAATTACCTAAGACACGTTACTCATTCTAAGAGCTAAATCCAAGTTATTTTGTTACAACTGCTTTGTGCAGAGATCTGAGACAGAACAGCATCATGGAGGTTCAGGCCGGAGCATTTAATAACTTGGGAAGCGTCATACAAATGTAAGTGTTCTGTTGGTATACAGGAAAAACCTGCATGTAACAACTTTAAATTTAAGAACCTGTCAGGCGAAAATTTTCCAGTTAAGCACCTTTCACATAAGAACCATCTTAGGCTCGAATTTCAACACAGGTTCTTATTTTCAAAAATATAGAGTTTTTTTAAAATTATAATAGACTACATCGCATACGATACAAAAAAGGGAACAAAAACTAGCCAAAACACTGAATGATTCAACATTAGGGCCACACACATGAGTACAAGTTGTTTATTCTTGAACAAAATGTAAGAACCTGATTAAGAACCTAGGTAGCTTAATTTTAAAGTAAGCATCACTTATATAAATACCTATAGAGGCTAACTTGAAAAATCCTTGGTTCTTACATGCAGGTTTTTACTGTGGTCTTAACATTGTTGTGTTTGTATTTTTTTTTCAAGAAAAGTTTTTTAGCGATGTTAAATTTAAAATTCGATAGAATTCTGACAATAAACTTTGGGTTAAGCAACTATTCTCGAAAAGGCATTTTTTGGGTGGTTTTATTTTCGCAGAGCTTTTATAATTGTTTACTAGTTCCAAATACAGCAAATGCAGTTAAAAATGAACATTTTTTGAAAGTACTCGCTAACGCCATACATAAGATAGGGTGTCTCTCGCTACCCTATGAAACAAATAAATGCCTACAGTCTTCGTTTTTTTCCACACAAACTAAAATTACTTTGGAAGAAAAAGCTTATTATTAATAATACGCGATATATCTCCAACATAGTGGAGCTTACACTTGGAAGAATCTTAGCATCTGAATAGCTTAAAATGCAGTTATCATAATTAAAAAGTCGAGTTTTTAGCTTCTTCAGCAAAATCAAGATCGTGCTTGCATTTTCGTGACATTTCCACTCGGGATCGTGTCATTGTGGTAATAAAATCATTTTTGTACTCCTTCCAGATATTTACAGGATAATCAGATTGTATTCTTGCCGACATTTCCTTCGTTAGGAAATCTAAATGATCTGTAAGTATTGCCTATTTTCGTTGAAGTTATAAACTCTTTGCATAAATGGTGCCTTACTTTGAATAACATTACTTATACATCCTAAGCCTCACATTGATGCAAAAGATCGTTTGTCTTGAAACATGAATGTGAGGCTAAGGATGTATGGCAACCATAACGTGGCGTTCTTTGCATACTTGTAAAAATTTAAGCAAACTATCAAGTTCTATTATTTAGAAATTAGATGGCGTTATGGCAATTGTCCTGTCAATGTAATCCCTTATCTTAAAGAGTAAAAACTTCTACTTTAATGTCGCTAATTAGCATCTTTGATTATTTGCAAATTTGTGTCTTAATTTTAGAATTGATAGTTGTTTAACAGTGTTATCTTAGTAACTGCTTTTCAAAAAGAGAATGATGAATTACTGACCAATGATCAATTTCTTTATTTTAGCAACTTACAGAACAACAAGATTGAAAATATCGGGCAGAAATGTTTTGCATTTCTTCCAAATCTGGGGAGTCTGTAAGTAGATCTTCCCTGGTAGTTACAGTACAATTTTCTTTTTACTTTAAAACCTTTGACAGAGAACAGGGCGAAAGGGAGGATGTTTGGAAAAGATACTGGCTGAAGTCCCCAAGACTTAATGTCACAATTGATTCTACTACACATTGACGGTCATTGCGCTATCACCATCGCTATTCACTATCTAATAAACAATGATATTACGAGCTCAAGAGTTATATCACTTGATACTTGACGAGGGCGCAGCCCGAGTCAATTATCATGCATAGAAATTAAGAGCGAATAGTCTAATTATATTATTATAAATTAATAGTCGTTCAATATTTTATCTAAATCCACTTCACAGACGCTTTAAAGGCAAAAAGAAGCGACTGCCAGTTCTTTAACAAGCGCACACTGCTACGCTTCTCACTATCTATCACGGAATAGGTAGTGAGTAGCGTAGCTAATCAGAGAACGGTATTCGTCATAGAACGCTAGTTGATAAGATTTATACTCATGTAGAATACATGAAAATAGATGACTTGCTTAGCAAACAAAACAGTGACAGAACGCTTTCTGACTGGTCAAAATTGATAGTCGTCGATTATTAGGTATTATTGTCTTGACTTATCTCCTTGTTCATTATGTAATAATTTAAATTCTCCCATTTTGACTGGTTCTTGCTTATGATTTATTGGAGGACAGACGCATATGACGTCATTTCTTCTTTTCTCTTGCCTTAATCTGCTCAGTCAGATCACAGATGACGTCAAAGTGTGTTGATGACATGAGACACTCGATTGACGCCTCGTGTGCCGAATTTTTTTTTCTCACCACATTTTTCACGTCATCCGCGATCTATTCCTGATAAGTAAAAATTTACCGTAGTCTATTGTGAATCCGTGAATTCGATTGGCTATATTACCGTTTTCTATCTGCTGATAGAAAACAGTTACGCATCAGTGCACGTCGCGCATCACGTTTGAACCTGTTGTAACATAATAAAACAGTTCTTTTCTACGCGTTACTTGACATTTTTTTCTTTTTGTGCACTGGGACTACGGTAAATTTATACTAAAACAGTAAGAAGACTACTCGCCCTCGTTTTCTACGAGCGATAGTCAACTCGGCTGCGCCTCGTTGACTATCTGCTCGTAGAAAACACGGGCTCGTAGTCTAATTGTTATGATAGACGCACGGTAACATGGAAACATGGAAGTATGAGATTACGAGGGGTGCATTCATCTTTGCAGGAACTTCAATGGGAACAATCTTTCATGTGACTGCAATGTGTACAGCTCTTTGGTTGCTGTGATAAACGCTCTAAGTCAGGATAGAGCCGCAGTGTGTGGGTCTCCGCAACGAGTTGCCTCTGTGGAATTTTATCCAGGCGGATCGTATGAGAATCAACCAGTTCAAGATTTCACATGCTGTATGTAGTCACAACCTACACATGATACATTATGTGCTCTTACAAGTTCGTCAGAATGATACAGTGAAACCTATATTAAGCGGACCCCATATTAAGCGGACATCCTCTGTTAAGTGGACCCTAGCTTGCGTCACGAAATACGTCCCTGCACTCAGCGGACGCTTCTGTTAAGCAGACACAGACACCGATATTAAGCCATTCTGTTACACAAAACCTGCAATAAGCGGACACTTCCAGGGCTTGTTACTTCTAAAGGTCTAGCTGAGACTCATTTAACATTGTCCAGCGATGTTGTCTTCAAGCTAAGTAGATTATTCCCGATTGATGCATTGACTGACTGGACATTGTGCCATGAGAATTCTTTGATCTTACACTGTGATACTATTATATTGTAACTATTATTGCACAATGTATTAGAACCTGTTTATAGCGGACACCCGTATTAAGCGGACAGTAGTGAGTGTCTCAAAGGTGTCCGCTTAATACAGGTTTCACTGTAGTTTGCTTTTCACTTGAGTGCCAACATAATGGGCCCTTTGCAGTTTACGATCACATGGTACAAAAACCGCCATGCTGGAGAGCAAACTGCCCACTGGGACCTCCAAAACAAAGCAACTTAACTAAATATTCTTTTGTTTTGGAGGTCCCAGTGGGCGGTTTGCTCTCCAGCATGGCGGTTTTTGTACCATGTGATCGTAAACTGCAAAGGGCCCATTCACCTTTGCGTTGGGCAAAACTGCAGAAGATTGAAACGGATTGCATTAGGGTCAACGTGAAAACAGCGGCCCGACGTTTAGCAAGTTTATATCAATCTGCAATAAATTGTTACATATTATGCTGGAAGGTGGCGGTAACATGGCTCCGCGGCTGTCGGGTCAAAATTGTATTTTTTTCTAAAGTTTCTTTTGTTTCTCAATTCCCAAAAGAGACATAGGATACAAAAATAAACTCCACCAAATATAGAAGTTTGTCCTGAAAGCCTCAGAGCCATGTTAGAATATTGATATATCGAGCGTGCCCTATTAGCGAAAATGCAAACCGCATCGAATTGTTTTCTAATTAAATCCATTATTGACCTCAGGGATATAACAACGAAAAGCTGGAACATTTGGAAATCTTTTGCTTGTTCGGTTAACCGAACTTCCTCAGCCATATTAAGTTCATAACGACAAGAGAAGTTATTTATTTGGGTCCCAATGGATTTGTAGGATAGTGTCACAACGTCGTGATTGGTAGAACCAATTGCCTCAGTTGTATTTAGGAAAAGCTTTTGTAGAGGGGGTAATGAAGCGTTCTTTCACGCTGTGTTTGCTTTACGCTCCCACATTGAATATCGAGTAATACGTTTTACGAAGGGATTTCTTTTTAACATCCTAACAACGTTTTCTTTTGCCACTTCATTAGCACCGGTAAACGTATCTGCCTCAGCTCCCGGTGATTTTCAGCTGCAAGTGGATTGGGACAGACCCGCAGTGCTATATCCTCCATATTCGCTGGACAAAAACACCACCTTTGTGGATACCTGGAATATTACAGATGTAATGTTACTTGTTACTTCTTTTTATTTAAACCCGGTCTAAACAAGCAATCAGAAAAAGCGTTCAATTGGTTAAGTTGAAATTGAAGGGTTTTTCTTGTAAAGTTTTTTGTTTATCTCTCACTGGCATTTTTTAGGATTGGAAAGCCCTCCAAAGTAGGAAATATCTATTGGCGGCAGCGTGGCCGAGTGGTTAGAGCGCCGGGTTTGAAATCCGTAGGTCGCGGCCGTTAGCTGATGTTGTTCTCGGCAGCCCCGAGTTGAACTTCTCGTCTGTACGCTTGTAAATAGCCAAATGGTCTGCCTCCCGGCAGTTGAGATTCTTAACCTAGTTATGTTTATTTGAAAATTTATTTGCCATCATTTGTTTACATTGGTCCTGAAAAGCCCCGATGGGGAGTGGTCAATTACGTTTATGTACATACACATACATCTATGAGAGTCTAGAAACCTGCAAAACAGATCAAAAACGCTAAGTTCTTGATGATCGAAATAGCAGCATGATACACATCGGAATGTGCTGAAGAACAATTAACTAGTGCTTTTGGTATATGGGAAATCTAAAGAAAACTTTGTGAAAGAAAACACATAAGGGTCGCAGAATAGTCTGAATTCTTTTACTGAAAATGACTGCAAACAGTGCTATTTAAAGGTATTTGTGATATATTTGACAAATATCTCCAGTAATCAGCCCAAGAACCAGTGTCCCTTTTTTCTTTTGTCGAAATTACAACGGGCAAGACAATGGAGCAGTGGCAGTCCTGGTAGAGCTCATTTGGCAAACCTGTTGTGATGCATCAGTGACTGCTGAACGTCATTCCATTTGATTTCATTCCGTTTTATCGGGACTTACATCACAACACTGAGTTCAACGAGGTTTGCGGTCAAAAGGTCGTTTACCTTTGGAAGAAAACTGTCTTTGTGTCGCCTTGAGCTATAAAAATCAGTAATCAATGTGAAATCAGTCATCCCGAGCTGTGTAGAGCAAACCTATTCTCATTTTACAGCTTACAAAGTTTCCGTGTCGTTTTAGTTTCAGTTTTTTATGATTTTGAACCCACGCTAATTTAAAATAAATTTACAATCATGGTCAAATATATCAGGCAAGGGAACCCACCTTCGGAGATATTGAGGACTAAACTACCTTTAGAGATGGTTAGGACTACGGTATTTCCGTTCTCCTTCACGACTCGGTGATGTGAAACAGTCGTCTTATTTTCATTTCCGTGGCTCACATTTTAACCAGATTCACTAATGAATCAATAAGCTCAGCTCTTACTAATAAAGAGCGTAACATATTTTTTTTTGCTTTAACATAATTACAGGTTATAAGTGTGGAGTATGATGCGACCTGTAACAGTGCGGATGCAGCCTCCCTCACAGCCTCAACCACAAGCGAGGTTTTCTTGTTTGAGCAGGCTGATGGGGTCCAGGCCGGTATCGACTACGTGTGTCACGTGACCATGACGGTAGAGGCCTATAATGGAACAAACTTACCGGATGACCCGGGGGGACAAGGTTTCATTGAAATTCAGACCTCCCCTAAAAGTGAGAAAGCAAGTATCACCACTCTGGAGGGAAGGGGTAAGACGTCGTTGAAGACTATTCAGGATATTACATGTATACTCTTAAACATAAATAGTTGCGATTGACAAAATTTAAACAAGTTATAATGTGTAAAGAGGAAGCCACATCAGCCCTAGATGGTTTTCATGGTCCTCCGCCATGATCGAATTAACAAATTGACGTCTTTTGTTTTAATAACTTTATTACAATTACAGAATACAAACATATAAAACTTACAAGTTACAAAACTTTGCTAAATAATGAGTTTGTAACAAAAAGAAAATTAACAACGTATTTTACATTACTCACTTACAGTACTGCACTTAGTACACTCGGCATTACTCACTGACAAAACCTTGCATAACCTCACTTACGCTTGTATTACTTACTTAACATACGTTATACTTCTAACACAAGCCACTTACACTGAAGAAACTGTAAGACCAAACTAGCAAATTAAATGTGTGCTTACGTACTGTATGCATTAATTTGTAAAACCAGACCACTTCTTTAAGAAGTTATTATGTGTGTTTGACATAAGCGCTATATGATTTTCAATGTCTATCTTGTCATTTACCAGATTTATGTAATCTGCGAACTGAAATTTAGCGCTGTTTAATGCTTTACAATAAAGAAAGTACTTACCGATGATAATAAGGTGATTTAGGGTTGAACAAGAAGACCAATCATTAAATACGCCGTACATGACTTCATTCTTGGAAAGGTTTAGGGTCTTTTTAGAAATAGACTGATACCATTCAATAAACTCCGACACAGAGAACTAGCATAGGGACACGATATGAATAAATGACTGACTGTTTGGTCGACATTTGTACAGAAGGGACAATGAGGGTTTTCAACTTTTTTCATTTTATACAAAATGTAATTAGTGTAAAGAAAATTATGAATAATCTTGTACTGGAATATTGTGAGTTTGATTTCTTTGGTCACAAGGAAGGGTAGCAAATATATTTTCTGACGTTCTTGGATATCAAATCCACATTCTATCAACGTCGGGTAAAGTAACTGTGGCGGCTTGTTCTACCTGTTTTGGATATTTTTTCCAGTCACTCGGCATTGCTGAAAGAAGGCCGTGATACTGTAAGAAATTACATTTTACTTTGAATTTTTGTAGGAACTCGTTGAATGTCAGAAATTTAGTGTTACTTTCGTCGAGAAGAGTGGATAATTTACAGATGCCGGCTTGATGCCAGCTTCGAAAATACGCAGAGGCTTTGTTAATTTTTATGAATCGATTATTCCAAACGATTTGGTCGAGGCGATAGCCGAGTGGATCCGCAGACTACTTTGACAATGTTATGACGAAATTCATTATCAATAACAGGACAGACGCATTAAAAACTGACATCAATTTGTTTTTTACGATAACAAATTGTCAAATTGCCGGCTCTCGCTCGCTGAAGCGTCGCATGAATTTTAAATTCATGTGTCTGTCCGCATATTGACAATAAAAATTAGCCAATGAGAGCGCGTGAATTTCTGCAGTTGTCGTAAAATTGGAATTTGACAATGTTGTTTTTTAGGATGGAAGACTGAAACCGGAAGGCCGGGGAAACTCAACTCTCATATGACATCTGGACGTTCATCAAAAATACCACACTATGCTTTGCATTTCGACTCTCGTCACGTTGCTTGGGAATGTGGTGGAACGCAATCTCTCGTTGTTGATCCATTACGTTTTTCTTGATTTATAATATAACTGTCTCTGAAGTCGAACACCACTGAACAGCAATGAATGTTACAACCTCCCCAGGATCTCTACCCCATGTGGAGAACAAGATACTAATACTACCAGTGGTGGAATGTATTCTACGTGTGTCCATAATAGATATGGGGGGAATGTCTGGTGTGTCCAACACCTGTGAAAAATTCAATGCAATGGCCAATTTAACTCATTTTGTCTTTCTATTTCTTTTTTCATAGCTCCTGTGACTAATGCGTCCCTAAACAGTTCCAATCACTATTTGGACATTACCTATTATGATTTCCAGTAAGTGAATTGTCCATTAAAATAGGTGGTTATCTCAGTGCAAACAAATTTTACGCTGCATCAGTAGGCATTTCTGTTGATTAAAAATGTTGGCATTTCTTCGTTTGTCCTTTCCTTCATTGCTAAAATCCCTAAAATTGAAAAGGCGCTTTTACCCAAAAAATATAAAAAGTAATAGCTGTGTATATCACAGAACAGTGATTAAATTTATAATTTAAGATGCGTTAATCGCATCCTACTACAGACTGAAGGTCTGCACAGTTTGGTAGGCGATCAATTTGTTGAACTATGTGAGATGTCTTTTCACCTTTTGTACATTTATCGTACCTTTCACAGTGTGGAAATAAATGTCTGTGCAATAGCTCAGGGGTGGTAGATTTTCCAATCTGGCTAGTGGAATCTGCCCTCACTTGCCCGATTAGCCAAAAGTAAAGTGCAAAACTTTTGGAGAAAATTATAATTACAGGGGTATTGTAAGGAACTCACGTTGTGAGGCGTTTTGAGAATGATTTTCGGGCTAGTGCATCAAGCCTGCATTTCCCCATTCCTCCGTTTAATAGTATTATAAATTTTCTTTCGGTTGTTTGGTTGATTTTGGAGAAGCTGTTAGTTAATTCCGTCCACGGTTTTCCAAGAGATAATTAGTATTTAGCATTTAGAGTTCCAGTAGTGCCTCGAGGGTTATAACACAGGCTTATTTCCTTTCAGGTTTTCCGATGGCGACTTTACCGGTATTGGTGCGTTCAGAGACGACCTTTACCTGAATCCTCAGTATGTGCACAGTCCTTATGGGAGCTGGCTGGCAATATCAAACAACCCAACTAGTGACAGTTTTTCTCAGTGGTTTAGAAGTGATTCAAACAGAAACATTCATTACGAGGAGAAACTGGAGCTGGGGTTACAATTAGAGACCGATGCAAGAGGCAATCCAGTGTTTCGGCATTTTAACGACGAGTTCTTCCCAGTCGATGGCCGTGGATGGGGAGCTGAAGGACAGCGTGACTGTTTCACCAATGCGCTCAGGAATTATGGGTACGTTTCAAGTAATGTATCAAACGCGAGAAAGTGTATGGGATTTCCAAACACCGAGGAGAGAGTTGAGATACGACT
>JAHPZR010053488.1:0-18575 GCA_019787425.1 Platygyra sinensis | reverse complement strand
TATGCAAATTAGCCCAATTGATGACATCATATACTCAACCAAATTTTGATCAAATATGATGCAAAAAGATATCTCGGCCAATTTGTAACAGAAATGTTTGATTCTTTACAGTAAGGTTCTAGTAAAGGTGCAACACAATATGAGCATAAAAGTTTTGTTACCATGGAAACATACTGGGTTCCAGACCTCCGCAATATTAAAGGCATTTCTGGCCTCCTTCAGCATTCTATTTTTATATTTGCCAATGGTGCCTCGTATGTATGATCCAGCAGGCATATAAATATGTTGGCTCCAAATCGTGGCCCTGTTTAGCGTTTTTCAAGCTGAAAATCACTAACTGGGTGGGGACTTGGACAGAGTGAGTTGCCATGGGAACATGATTTTTATAGCCACGGGTGTGTTTCCTATAGAACTATTAGCCTGCCAAGTTTCAATGATCTGTGTTGCAAATTGGCCAAGATAGCTCTATTTATGTACTTGAGATAATATTGGGTTGAGTGTATGATGTCATCAGTCATCTCATTTGTATATTTTGCACATTTTTCAAACTTAAACATCTCCAGAACTAATGCAGATATTTGCAAACGGTAAATGGCGTTTTGATTCTTTCCTAGAACTCTATGTCATACACCTAAAATATCAAGGAGTAAAAATTTGATCATAGTACCATTTTAAGTTTCTTGCCTAGAATATGACACAATGACCTCATCGAGGGCTTGAACCCCAGCTAAGCTTTTTTACAGAATGTAAACACTAATTAAACAGTTTTCAGCCAGGTATAAAATAGTCAAAATACAAAACGAATTGTTTTACTTAATGTTATAAATATACAGAGGTGTTGCAACAAGTCCACCCTGGTTTTGAGTTTTACTATCACTGAGTAGAGACTTATTGGAGCATTTAATGCTAAGTTACAATAACATACATGTAGAAATGGCAAGACTTTTTCCTTCAGAAAACACTCACTTCTGCTTTTTGCTGCCCACTTGGTACAGAGTATTGAATATTGATAGTTTACCTGCATTCAAAGTACTTGACCCCCTCATGGGTTCCATCATGTTTGCCTCTATCAGGATCATCCCATTCAATACCATACCACTCACCTACATTTACAAAGTACAAATGGTCCAAAGTTTTAAATTATGAGTCATCCCCATCATGCAATTCAATTGTCACTTAAAACTAAAATGGCATCAAGAAGCCATTACAAGAAGTTCAAAGTCTGGTTTTACTTTCTACTTCCTTCCTAGAGGACATTCTATCCTGCTTTTATTCTACCAGTGTGAACAGTATAACATCAGGGCAAAGGAGGGCGTAACATGTTGATCAAAGTCGATCATTGAAAACATAGTCACTAAGTTGAAAGTACTTGATATTTTTCACTAATTGTCAATCAACAAGTTCAATTTGTTGATAAAGGTGATAATCACAAGATTTCGACTTATTATTGATTTTATCAACAAAATGCAGTAACTTTTTTCACTCAGCAAGAAATTCAAATAACCAGATTATGAAAGGATAAACAGCTCTAAAGTAAATCCACAATAATGCTAAATAAAAAACTGAACAACTAAGTGGTCTGTTATTTATTTCAGAATCAAATGCTTTTAATTCCCTTGTGGAATGATCAATTAACAGTGTGAGCTGAGCTGAAACATGCCATGAAACAAAACTCGATCCAACGTAGTTCCCAGGGTCTCTCTTTTTCCAGGGAGTTGGGAAGATGAGAGACCCATTCGGGCTTCACCCTTCTTCAGTAAGTCAAATCATTCCACCTACTGAAGAAGGACCAAGCCTGAAATGTTTAGATTACCAGCGAATATTTCACACTGTGAGAAGCATTTTGAGCATATCTAATTTATAAGCCATTAATCTTGCCAGATCTAGCCTTGTTCAGATGCAAAACAACATCAGTCAGTGCCAGTCTCGGGTATTTTCAATACTAAGTGAAACTGGTTATTAATTCCCGCAATACATCGGTTTCTGTATTTCCATTATTTCTTGATTGAAATCGATCAAAGCTGATAATCACAAGGAATCCAGTGATTGATTTGTATCAACTTCTGGTATTTGTTGATTGATTAGCATCAAATTTGATTGACAATGATTGATTTATAAAGGGGCATAATTTTTGTCATGCTATTTGACAATTTAATAAAAAGCTAGAAGGTGTCTTCACATCAATTAATGATCTAGTTTTGTTGTTACCACCGTTTTTGTGATACACGACTATGGAAAACATAAAAACACCACGGAAACGTTTCCAAAATTTCCGTCAATCATACATGATATTGGACAGATCGGATTGAAATCCACCAATCACAGCCCACTAGCATGACGTAAAGAAGGTCTGAAGGTCACCTATAGTTGCTGTGATTGGTGGATTTTGATCCGATCTGTCGATAACACGCAAGAGTGATGGAAATTTTGGAAATGTTTCCGTGGGTGTTTTGTTTTCCAAAGTCGTGTATCAACGAAAACGGTGGTAAAGATTATTTGAAGGTACTGAAACTGTTTCCTGTCGCCTGTCGCTTCTGATGGTATGGATGGAAATGGATTGAAACTTGAAAAAATTGGCCAATTTTTTTCAAGTTTTGATGCTGCGTCTTCCAAAAAATCCACAAGAAATTCATTATGGTTAGCCCTCTCCGATAACATTCATTTGATATCTTCGTTGTAGCTTTATAGAAGCATTGTGTTTATGATTAAAGCCTCAAAGTAATGATTTTAGCACAGAATTGACCTAAATAAGCAAAATCCTCATGACACTGCTCCTTTAACCCATTGACTCCTGTGCTGGCTGTAGCCGGCCGTGCGAAAACCTACCCCCAATTTCCTGTGCCGGCCGTAAAAAAGCATGTGACGACAATTGCCTTTCCTACTTTGTACTGTGTACAAAGTTGTGTTTTTTTATTGCATCAATTCTGTTTCTGTCAATCTTCAGCCAATCGATACCAATTTATCTATTGATCGGTATTGACAATCGATACCAATCGATAACCACACAAATCTTCGCCATCGATTGGTCATCGATTATCAATATCAATCGATTAATTGATATCGATTGGTATCGATTGATATCGATTGTCATCGATCATTGATTCCATCGATTGGATACCCTGGGTTCAACCGCAGCGAAAACAAGACGATTGGTGCGCTTTCAAGTGAATTTGAATACAGATCGTGGATTTAAAGCAGCTGCCTGGACTTTAGAAAACAAAAATGGTAATGTACAGTATTAGTTCAAAGTTGAATTCAGCTTTTAGCAGGATAGGCAAAGCCAATGCCAATAAAATAACTCCAAAACTTGTAAGGAAAGACTCGTGCTTGACATTTTCCAAAAATTGCTGTAAAATTCCCTACCCCCAGGCAAAAATGTGAGGTCAAATATAACTGAAATTCCCCACCCTGGGAAATGATTTGTGGTCAAATGTTGCAAACTATTCAAGTATCCCTACCCCCGGGACAGCCAAAGCTATCAATCAAATCCCCGCCCTATGCCCGCCTCTTCCCCGCCGGCTTGACATTGATCGCATTAGGTTCTACTGACGATTGAGAATTTATGAGATCAGCTTAGGTTAAAAAGAGTAGTACGGTTATTTTCTCTCCGCGTGGACCCTGATATTAAGATAAGGTTAAACGAATGTTATTTCTCTTGCCTACTTACCTGAGGTTGGAGGAACAACCCCGATAAACTTTAGTTCTCCGCGAAAACCTTCGCACAGAACTCTCCTTCCAATCGCATCCGCCATATTGTTGACAGCGAAAGCTGTGGGCAGCAGCTTCATGAAAATAATATAATTCAAGCATTGATTGGCTAAAACCATGGAGTGTGAAAATAAGCCAATAGGAATGATTGTTATGTTTCCCCATCTGCAGTTTGGCGCCTTTTGCCATCAAATTTGCAACACTGCATGGCGACACCGGCGTAAAAGTCTGAAGGCTTTTGTACGCTAGAATGCCTCGTGGCCGCAAACGAAAGGAGGAAAGTAACAGTGATTCTGGAAGAGATGAACCTGCACAAGAAGGAAAAGACGAATCTCGCGATGAAACAAGTTTAGTTAAAAGGAAAAAGGAGTCCCCTAAGAGCTTGACGTTCAAGATCGAGCATTGGTAAGCTATTTGAACGTGGCATTTGTCTCTTCGAATAAACGTCAGTCATCCTAAGACGTCTATCGGGCTTGACGAGCTCTGATGCATTTGATCTAAACAGTAGCCTGCGAAAACAGCCGTCCTTCTTCGCTCCCGGCCCGAGTGGCGTTTCGCGTGAAACGCCACTCGGGCCGGGAGCGAAGAAGGACGGCTGTTTTCGCAGGCTATCTAAACAGTGGAAAGATTATGTTTGGTGGAGGGGGGGGGGGGGAGGGGGGGGGGGAGAAGACGAGTGCTATGTAAGACCTAGGGGGACTCCCCTATTAAACAGTCAAGGGAGTGATGATGCAGGGTGCATCCCCTCCCCACCAGCGACAAAGCCTTGTTCTTCCTATTCACTTTTAAAATTTGTTTACATCACTGGTTAGTTATGCCATTCCTTAGAGGCACTCCCTCCTTAGAAAAATTCTGGATCCGCTGCTGCTCTTGTTCAGAAATAGGAAAATATGTGCACCCTCCCCTGGGATGAAGTCTTGTTCTTCACTTTGGTTACCTCACCAATTGAATAACCTCAGTGGCACCCCCTTCTTACAAAAATCCTGGATCCGCCACTGCTCTTGGTAAGAAAAAGGAAAATATTTTAAATTGTTGATATAGATTTATTTGTAGCTCTTGGAAGATTAACATGGATATAAGCCATACCCACAAAGAGATTCTAAAGGATAACAAAGGGACAGAGTGTTCCTGTTTCACACAAGGATTTTGTAAAAATCACACATCTCATTTACTTTTAACTGCATTTAGCCATGTTTTTGTGACAAATTCACAGATCACATATTATGTCTTTAAGGTCCCTTTCCAGGCCTGACACTAGGGAGAAACAATGACTACATGTTACAGTCCACAGATTACAGGGCTTTGTACGTAATAAGTATGTGTAAATCTATTCAACTCATCTTCTTTCTTGTATTATGTATCACTGCAGTAAATCCTGACAGGTATACAGACGAAATGCCAAATCAGCTGTCCTCAGATCTGCTGCAGGCATTCCCCAAGTTCCAAGGTTCTTATCAATGACACAAGCCACGCTCTAAGAGCTTTGAATTGACAGCTATCAAAGAGGATGGAGAAGGTTGTAGAAAATGTGACATACTCAAAACCGTTCTTGAATCTAAACTTCAGTGCACTATCATACTGTCATGCATGCATCATCTTTAATGACATTGTAAGTTCAAAAGGCAAGATGACTAATAAACAAGGTTGTAACAACATGGCATAGTATCTGTTGTGTACATAACAGACCATAGTGCTGGCCCATTGAACAAAACTTCCTAGTTGTAGAATGGAATACACGAGTTTTTTCACCCTCAGCTCATAGTAACAATAATTTTCTTGGAGAATATATACCATTAACTCGATGTACACTTAGTTCCGGGAAATTAAAAAGGCCATGGTCAAACCTTTTATGTCATGATGTGACCTTATCACTCATAAAAATAGCCTGGACAGTTACAGAACAGGAGGCATTCTAAAGATGGACAGAGATGATGAGATGATGAGAATCTACATGTCTGGTGATTTGAAAGTTTGAAAATTGAAAGGAATTGACTGGATCAAATAAACGTTTTAGTCTAGAAGAGAATACCAACTTTGCCTGGCGATTGTCAGTTACTCTATCTGACAATAAATATTTGTATGTCATAAGACTGAATGCTGTGTCCATAGATATGTTGGAGGCAAATTAAAGTGGTAGCTTGCATTCCAAATTTGTACATGAAGGAGCAATATATTTGGGGAATTTTGGCGTGTATTGACTTTCCAAAACACATCTCTTGGTTTGTTGGTTTGTTCAAAGAGTTGCTGCTTTGGACTGGAATAAAAAAGGGCCCACCAAGAAAGCTAAAGTTTCCACTCAACACTGACCTCATTGAAGAAGTGAAGAAAAAGCTTTAGTGCCCAGATAAACAGGTAATATTTAAAAATTATTCTATAACTACTGTTGAAACATTTTTCTAGAGTAAATGATAAATGTAAAAGAAGGCTTGAATACTAATTGTTAATTGTTTCATCTAAACTAATATTGTTTCATCTAAACTTTGGGAAACTATTTCAACAAATTTTAAAAAACTGCCTTACATTTCATTCTACCACCAATATAAACTATTTCTTTTTTTAAACACTCAGTGCAGCTCTTCTGTATAACCTGCTTACATGTATATTCTGCTTATAGCTTATCTATGTTCTGCCATCCTTTTATGCATTTATTGTTCATATTTATATATTCTTTCTTTTGTACTTTTTTGATTTCTTCTATAATAATATTGATATGTCGTGTAAATTGTTTGTACGTGTCAGCCAGACCAACACGAAAGCCTATGCTACTTTGGTCACTGAGCACATTTTATTTGAGCTATGTATTGTTGTATTTTTTTTCTCTTTTTAATTGATGTAATTTGTGTAATACTGTTAATGTAAGTTATAATTTTTGTAAATAGTGTATACGAATTAAAAAAATCTGAAATCTGTTAAATGAGCTTGAGCACCGTCAGTCCCTAGAACACTGAAAATTCACACTACAAATCCCAGATACAAGGTGTGGAACTGATGTGAAAATATTCTGACCAGTTTCAATTCTCTTGCAGGTTTGTTACTGAAGAAACTCATTTCTGCATGCTGCATATTGAAGCCAAGAAAATGACAGTTCATGAAGAAATATAGGGCTTTATGCTCTTTTTGTGGACTTGATGTTTAGTTGGAACAGTTGCACCATAATGAAAATTTGTATTCAGTGATGTATCTTCTTTATAGCCCAAGTTGACTTTGTTTTAGTTGGTTCTGTTTGTAAGTGAAATAACATATCATTAGGACATCGGGGGAACATGTAAATGGTTCCTTTTATTTAACATGCAAATTCTATATTTTGAAACCTAGTTGAAAAGATTGCGTTTAACCCTGCTGTCAATCTTAAGTATGACAAAGAAAATCAATGGACTCTGAAAAAAAAACAACTGATGGATGTGATGCTTTGAACCTGCTGGGAAAAATTTCTTGTTGCCAAATGGCTGGCAGTGAGGTAATTTATGGAAGTGTAACACAAAACCAAACACTTCAGAGTTTGTGTCATGCATTGAAAGACACAGGAACTCAACCTGGAAATATCTTTTATAAATTGTTAATATTGTTTAGCCACTGGGCAGCTGTATGCAATTGAGTTTGTTTAGGAACAAAATTAGCTTTATTAACCACTAAGTATATAATTAGCTTTACAGAAGACTACTTTTGTAATGTGCTACAAGACAGTGTATTGTTTGAGAGAGAAATCAATTTAGAAAAATCTTGCTAATGAATGTCTTCAGGAGCATTTGCCTGTCATGAATTGTTTTGTTCATTGGAAGCAATAAAATAATCATTTTTTTGATATGCAATGAACCTGATGATTTTGTTTGTCCTTAAAGTAATTAAAAATTTAACATGTTATGATCTCCTAAATACATATTAAAACAACCCTGAAAGATTGATGAAAGTGAATAATGTAATTTAAATCCCTGGCTAGTTTAGTCTTGAACCACTTGTTCAAAAAGTTACTTTAAAAAGGTTAAATTAAAAAAAGTAAAAAAGGTAGAATTTTGATCAAGACAGTGAAACAGAAGCAACTGAAATAATATAATGTTGCTAGAAATAAATTATTAAATACGTGGCTAAGAAATTTGCGAAATTTGTTGTCATAAGCCACAAAACTGTAAAGGATCATTCAGCCGTTTAATTCTTTTAGCAATTTACACCCTCAGGGAATTGTCAGATTTCCAACAATTTTTTAGCCTGGAACTTTGGCAGTATCCTATCTTACACGTCAACATCCATGTTTAATCTTCATAATTTTTGGGAAAAATTAAATGGAACATGTGTTATTTGTATTTTTATATAAAAGGGGTTGCCAAACCCATCTTCCCTTTTGCTTCCTCAATATTAAGACTTAAGTTTAATGAAAACTACTGTACGCGCACTGTTCAAAAGTTTTATTTGTATCAGACTAAATAATCCTTGATTCCTAACAACTATTCATAGCAAATAACGACAATGTGAAATTAAATAACTTAAAAGCTCAAGATAACCCTTCAATAACATTTTCCAGTTTTTGTAAAGAGTGTGAAAACATTGAAAGATGGAAGTGATGCGATTATTATTTAAATCAGAATGCTTTAATAAAGAAACCGGCAATAAATACGAATTTATATTTCATGAAGATTACCCTTAATTAATTATCGTTGCTTTTTCCCTCGACCAAGCCAAGTTCTTTAATCGCTTTGTACTGATCCGGTACTTCCATTAGAGCGTGAAGTGCAAAAGAAGTGTCTGGGTATTTAGCATTGTGTACAATATCTTCGTATTCAACAAACTGAAAGTTATCAAAACGTCTTTGAGGGAGTAACTCATCATATTCATGCATTCGGTCCCATGGACCATCTCCTACCCCGACAACTATGATGGAGAGAGGAAAATTCGAAGCTTCCACAATCGCTTGTCTTGTGCTTCTTTCATGCTCGTCGACAACTTGGCCATCTGCTACTATCACCAGAATGTTGTATGCCTTCTCCTGTTTAACGATCTCGATAGCTTTGTGTATAAGCGGAGCAAATGTAGTTGGACCACTCAGTGTCACGCGGCGCACGACTTCGCTGTACTGTGCCAGGACATCATTCAAACCCTTACACGGAGAACCGTCCTGGTTGAAGCTGAATACACTTTGATCTTTCGTCGATGAGTCGCCAAATCCGAAAGTGGGTATTCGATTATCTTCGTCGAATGGCTCCAATGTTTTGCTAATAATCTGAACCACACGCTGGTAAGGATTCAATCTCCTCGTGCTGTTGAAAATGTGATGAAGTGACCTTCCACCGAAACTTTTCCTCCCTTGCCATTCATTGCTAGCCGTGAAATCTATGCCAATGATTAAATTACTCTTTTCTAATCCTGCATTTCTAATTGCAAACGAAACTTCTTCCATAGTGGCAAATTTATCTTTGATGGAGTGAAATTCGTCCAGACCAAGGCTCTTGCACAAACTGGAAGCTCTGAAACGCTTCGACACCATTTTGTACGTCTTCAGCGATTCTTTCGGTCGAAAGTAGATCGCATAGATGAAAAATCCAGCAATTGCAGATGTGAAGAACAAGATTACATCCAGCGGAAATGCAAGCTCCATTTTTTTTTCTCGATAGTTGCAGAGTGCAAGCTAACTTAAGAATATTATAAATGGACGTCCAAGCATTTACCGCTGGATGTATCTTGTTCTTCACATCTGCCAATTGCTGGATTTTTCATCTATGCGATCTACTTTCGACCGAAAGAATCGCTGAAGACGTACAAAATGGTGTCGAAGCGTTTCAGAGCTTCCAGTTTGTGCAAGAGCCTTGGTCTGGACGAATTTCACTCCATCAAAGATAAATTTGCCACTATGGAAGAAGTTTCGTTTGCAATTAGAAATGCAGGATTAGAAAAGAGTAATTTAATCATTGGCATAGATTTCACGGCTAGCAATGAATGGCAAGGGAGGAAAAGTTTCGGTGGAAGGTCACTTCATCACATTTTCAACAGCACGAGGAGATTGAATCCTTACCAGCGTGTGGTTCAGATTATTAGCAAAACATTGGAGCCATTCGACGAAGATAATCGAATACCCACTTTCGGATTTGGCGACTCATCGACGAAAGATCAAAGTGTATTCAGCTTCAACCAGGACGGTTCTCCGTGTAAGGGTTTGAATGATGTCCTGGCACAGTACAGCGAAGTCGTGCGCCGCGTGACACTGAGTGGTCCAACTACATTTGCTCCGCTTATACACAAAGCTATCGAGATCGTTAAACAGGAGAAGGCATACAACATTCTGGTGATAGTAGCAGATGGCCAAGTTGTCGACGAGCATGAAAGAAGCACAAGACAAGCGATTGTGGAAGCTTCGAATTTTCCTCTCTCCATCATAGTTGTCGGGGTAGGAGATGGTCCATGGGACCGAATGCATGAATATGATGAGTTACTCCCTCAAAGACGTTTTGATAACTTTCAGTTTGTTGAATACGAAGATATTGTACACAATGCTAAATACCCAGACACTTCTTTTGCACTTCACGCTCTAATGGAAGTACCGGATCAGTACAAAGCGATTAAAGAACTTGGCTTGGTCGAGGGAAAAAGCAACGATAATTAATTAAGGGTAATCTTCATGAAATATAAATTCGTATTTATTGCCGGTTTCTTTATTAAAGCATTCTGATTTAAATAATAATCGCATCACTTCCATCTTTCAATGTTTTCACACTCTTTACAAAAACTGGAAAATGTTATTGAAGGGTTATCTTGAGCTTTTAAGTTATTTAATTTCACATTGTCGTTATTTGCTATGAATAGTTGTTAGGAATCAAGGATTATTTAGTCTGATACAAATAAAACTTTTGAACAGTGCGCGTACAGTAGTTTTCATTAAACTTAAGTCTTAATATTGAGGAAGCAAAAGGGAAGATGGGTTTGGCAACCCCTTTTATATAAAAATACAAATAACACATGTTCCATTTAATTTTTCCCAAAAATTATGAAGATTAAACATGGATGTTGACGTGTAAGATAGGATACTGCCAAAGTTCCAGGCTAAAAAATTGTTGGAAATCTGACAATTCCCTGAGGGTGTAAATTGCTAAAAGAATTAAACGGCTGAATGATCCTTTACAGTTTTGTGGCTTATGACAACAAATTTCGCAAATTTCTTAGCCACGTATTTAATAATTTATTTCTAGCAACATTATATTATTTCAGTTGCTTCTGTTTCACTGTCTTGATCAAAATTCTACCTTTTTTACTTTTTTTAATTTAACCTTTTTAAAGTAACTTTTTGAACAAGTGGTTCAAGACTAAACTAGCCAGGGATTTAAATTACATTATTCACTTTCATCAATCTTTCAGGGTTGTTTTAATATGTATTTAGGAGATCATAACATGTTAAATTTTTAATTACTTTAAGGACAAACAAAATCATCAGGTTCATTGCATATCAAAAAAATGATTATTTTATTGCTTCCAATGAACAAAACAATTCATGACAGGCAAATGCTCCTGAAGACATTCATTAGCAAGATTTTTCTAAATTGATTTCTCTCTCAAACAATACACTGTCTTGTAGCACATTACAAAAGTAGTCTTCTGTAAAGCTAATTATATACTTAGTGGTTAATAAAGCTAATTTTGTTCCTAAACAAACTCAATTGCATACAGCTGCCCAGTGGCTAAACAATATTAACAATTTATAAAAGATATTTCCAGGTTGAGTTCCTGTGTCTTTCAATGCATGACACAAACTCTGAAGTGTTTGGTTTTGTGTTACACTTCCATAAATTACCTCACTGCCAGCCATTTGGCAACAAGAAATTTTTCCCAGCAGGTTCAAAGCATCACATCCATCAGTTGTTTTTTTTTCAGAGTCCATTGATTTTCTTTGTCATACTTAAGATTGACAGCAGGGTTAAACGCAATCTTTTCAACTAGGTTTCAAAATATAGAATTTGCATGTTAAATAAAAGGAACCATTTACATGTTCCCCCGATGTCCTAATGATATGTTATTTCACTTACAAACAGAACCAACTAAAACAAAGTCAACTTGGGCTATAAAGAAGATACATCACTGAATACAAATTTTCATTATGGTGCAACTGTTCCAACTAAACATCAAGTCCACAAAAAGAGCATAAAGCCCTATATTTCTTCATGAACTGTCATTTTCTTGGCTTCAATATGCAGCATGCAGAAATGAGTTTCTTCAGTAACAAACCTGCAAGAGAATTGAAACTGGTCAGAATATTTTCACATCAGTTCCACACCTTGTATCTGGGATTTGTAGTGTGAATTTTCAGTGTTCTAGGGACTGACGGTGCTCAAGCTCATTTAACAGATTCAGATTTTTTTAATTCGTATACACTATTTACAAAAATTATAACTTACATTAACAGTATTACACAAATTACATCAATTAAAAAGAGAAAAAAAATACAACAATACATAGCTCAAATAAAATGTGCTCAGTGACCAAAGTAGCATAGGCTTTCGTGTTGGTCTGGCTGACACGTACAAACAATTTACACGACATATCAATATTATTATAGAAGAAATCAAAAAAGTACAAAAGAAAGAATATATAAATATGAACAATAAATGCATAAAAGGATGGCAGAACATAGATAAGCTATAAGCAGAATATACATGTAAGCAGGTTATACAGAAGAGCTGCACTGAGTGTTTAAAAAAAGAAATAGTTTATATTGGTGGTAGAATGAAATGTAAGGCAGTTTTTTAAAATTTGTTGAAATAGTTTCCCAAAGTTTAGATGAAACAATATTAGTTTAGATGAAACAATTAACAATTAGTATTCAAGCCTTCTTTTACATTTATCATTTACTCTAGAAAAATGTTTCAACAGTAGTTATAGAATAATTTTTAAATATTACCTGTTTATCTGGGCACTAAAGCTTTTTCTTCACTTCTTCAATGAGGTCAGTGTTGAGTGGAAACTTTAGCTTTCTTGGTGGGCCCTTTTTTATTCCAGTCCAAAGCAGCAACTCTTTGAACAAACCAACAAACCAAGAGATGTGTTTTGGAAAGTCAATACACGCCAAAATTCCCCAAATATATTGCTCCTTCATGTACAAATTTGGAATGCAAGCTACCACTTTAATTGCCTCCAACATATCTATGGACACAGCATTCAGTCTTATGACATACAAATATTTATTGTCAGATAGAGTAACTGACAATCGCCAGGCAAAGTTGGTATTCTCTTCTAGACTAAAACGTTTATTTGATCCAGTCAATTCCTTTCAATTTTCAAACTTTCAAATCACCAGACATGTAGATTCTCATCATCTCATCATCTCTGTCCATCTTTAGAATGCCTCCTGTTCTGTAACTGTCCAGGCTATTTTTATGAGTGATAAGGTCACATCATGACATAAAAGGTTTGACCATGGCCTTTTTAATTTCCCGGAACTAAGTGTACATCGAGTTAATGGTATATATTCTCCAAGAAAATTATTGTTACTATGAGCTGAGGGTGAAAAAACTCGTGTATTCCATTCTACAACTAGGAAGTTTTGTTCAATGGGCCAGCACTATGGTCTGTTATGTACACAACAGATACTATGCCATGTTGTTACAACCTTGTTTATTAGTCATCTTGCCTTTTGAACTTACAATGTCATTAAAGATGATGCATGCATGACAGTATGATAGTGCACTGAAGTTTAGATTCAAGAACGGTTTTGAGTATGTCACATTTTCTACAACCTTCTCCATCCTCTTTGATAGCTGTCAATTCAAAGCTCTTAGAGCGTGGCTTGTGTCATTGATAAGAACCTTGGAACTTGGGGAATGCCTGCAGCAGATCTGAGGACAGCTGATTTGGCATTTCGTCTGTATACCTGTCAGGATTTACTGCAGTGATACATAATACAAGAAAGAAGATGAGTTGAATAGATTTACACATACTTATTACGTACAAAGCCCTGTAATCTGTGGACAGTAACATGTAGTCATTGTTTCTCCCTAGTGTCAGGCCTGGAAAGGGACCTTAAAGACATAATATGTGATCTGTGAATTTGTCACAAAAACATGGCTAAATGCAGTTAAAAGTAAATGAGATGTGTGATTTTTACAAAATCCTTGTGTGAAACAGGAACACTCTGTCCCTTTGTTATCCTTAGAATCTCTTTGTGGGTATGGCTTATATCCATGTTAATCTTCCAAGAGCTACAAATAAATCTATATCAACAATTTAAAATATTTTCCTTTTTCTTACCAAGAGCAGTGGCGGATCCAGGATTTTTGTAAGAAGGGGGTGCCACTGAGGTTATTCAATTGGTGAGGTAACCAAAGTGAAGAACAAGACTTCATCCCAGGGGAGGGTGCACATATTTTCCTATTTCTGAACAAGAGCAGCAGCGGATCCAGAATTTTTCTAAGGAGGGAGTGCCTCTAAGGAATGGCATAACTAACCAGTGATGTAAACAAATTTTAAAAGTGAATAGGAAGAACAAGGCTTTGTCGCTGGTGGGGAGGGGATGCACCCTGCATCATCACTCCCTTGACTGTTTAATAGGGGAGTCCCCCTAGGTCTTACATAGCACTCGTCTTCTCCCCCCTCCCCCTCCCCCCCCCCCCCCTCCACCAAACATAATCTTTCCACTGTTTAGATAGCCTGCGAAAACAGCCGTCCTTCTTCGCTCCCGGCCCGAGTGGCGTTTCACGCGAAACGCCACTCGGGCCGGGAGCGAAGAAGGACGGCTGTTTTCGCAGGCTACTGTTTAGATCAAATGCATCAGAGCTCGTCAAGCCCGATAGACGTCTTAGGATGACTGACGTTTATTCGAAGAGACAAATGCCACGTTCAAATAGCTTACCAATGCTCGATCTTGAACGTCAAGCTCTTAGGGGACTCCTTTTTCCTTTTAACTAAACTTGTTTCATCGCGAGATTCGTCTTTTCCTTCTTGTGCAGGTTCATCTCTTCCAGAATCACTGTTACTTTCCTCCTTTCGTTTGCGGCCACGAGGCATTCTAGCGTACAAAAGCCTTCAGACTTTTACGCCGGTGTCGCCATGCAGTGTTGCAAATTTGATGGCAAAAAGGCGCCAAACTGCAGATGGGGAAACATAACAATCATTCCTATTGGCTTATTTTCACACTCCATGGTTTTAGCCAATCAATGCTTGAATTATATTATTTTCATGAAGCTGCTGCCCACAGCTTTCGCTGTCAACAATATGGCGGATGCGATTGGAAGGAGAGTTCTGTGCGAAGGTTTTCGCGGAGAACTAAAGTTTATCGGGGTTGTTCCTCCAACCTCAGGTAAGTAGGCAAGAGAAATAACATTCGTTTAACCTTATCTTAATATCAGGGTCCACGCGGAGAGAAAATAACCGTACTACTCTTTTTAACCTAAGCTGATCTCATAAATTCTCAATCGTCAGTAGAACCTAATGCGATCAATGTCAAGCCGGCGGGGGAAGAGGTCGGGCATAGGGCGGGGATTTGATTGATAGCTTTGGCTGTCCCGGGGGTAGGGATACTTGAATAGTTTGCAAACATTTGACCACAAATCATTTCCCAGGGTGGGGAATTTCAGTTATATTGACCTCACATTTTTGCCTGGGGGTAGGGAATTTTACAGCAAATTTTTGGAAAATGTCAAGCACGAGTCTTTCCTTACAAGTTTTGGAGTTATTTTATTGGCATTGGCTTTGCCTATCCTGCTAAAAGCTGAATTCAACTTTGAACTAATACTGTACATTACCATTTTTGTTTTCTAAAGTCCAGGCAGCTGCTTTAAATCCGCGATCTGTATTCAAATTCACTTGAAAGCGCACCAATCGTCTTGTTTTCGCTGCGGTTGAACCCAGGGTATCCAATCGATGGAATCAATGATCGATGACAATCGATATCAATCGATACCAATCGATATCAATTAATCGATTGATATTGATAATCGATGACCAATCGATGGCGAAGATTTGTGTGGTTATCGATTGGTATCGATTGTCAATACCGATCAATAGATAAATTGGTATCGATTGGCTGAAGATTGACAGAAACAGAATTGATGCAATAAAAAAACACAACTTTGTACACAGTACAAAGTAGGAAAGGCAATTGTCGTCACATGCTTTTTTAGGCGGGGCCGGCACAGGAAATTGGGGGTAGGTTTCGCACGGCCGGCTACAGCCAGCACAGGAGTCAATGGGTTAAAGGAGCAGTGTCATGAGGATTTTGCTTATTTAGGTCAATTCTGTGCTAAAATCATTACTTTGAGGCTTTAATCATAAACACAATGCTTCTATAAAGCTACAACGAAGATATCAAATGAATGTTATCGGAGAGGGCTAACCATAATGAATTTCTTGTGGATTTTTGGAAGACGCAGCATCAAAACTTGAAAAAAATTGGCCAATTTTTTCAAGTTTCAATCCATTTCCATCCATACCATCAGAAGCGACAGGCGACAGGAAACAGTTTCAGTACCTTCAAATAATCTTTACCACCGTGTTTCGTGGATACACGACTTTGGAAAACAAAACACCCACGGAAACATTTCCAAAATTTCCATCACTCTTGCGTGTTATCGACAGATCGGATCAAAATCACCAATCACAGCAACTATAGGTGACCTTCAGACCTTCTTTACGTCATGCTAGTGGGCTGTGATTGGTGGATTTCAATCCGATCTGTCCAATATCATGTATGATTGACGGAAATTTTGGAAACGTTTCCGTGGGTGTTTTATGTTTTCCATAGTCGTGTATCACAAAAACGGTGGTAACAACAAAACTAGATCATTAATTGATGTGAAGACACCTTCTAGCTTTTTATTAAATTGTCAAATAGCATGACAAAATATGCCCCTTTATAAATCAATCATTGTCAATCAAATTTGATGCTAATCAATCAACAAATACCAGAAGTTGATACAAATCAATCACTGGATTCCTTGTGATTATCAGCTTTGATCGATTTCAATCAAGAAATAATGGAAATACAGAAACGGATGTATTGCGGGAATTAATAACCAGTTTCACTTAGTATTGAAAATACCCGAGACTGGCACTGACTGATGTTGTTTTGCATCTGAACAAGGCTAGATCTGGCAAGATTAATGGCTTATAAATTAGATATGCTCAAAATGCTTCTCACAGTGTGAAATATTCGCTGGTAATCTAAACATTTCAGGCTTGGTCCTTCTTCAGTAGGTGGAATGATTTGACTTACTGAAGAAGGGTGAAGCCCGAATGGGTCTCTCATCTTCCCAACTCCCTGGAAAAAGAGAGACCCTGGGAACTACGTTGGATCGAGTTTTGTTTCATGGCATGTTTCAGCTCAGCTCACACTGTTAATTGATCATTCCACAAGGGAATTAAAAGCATTTGATTCTGAAATAAATAACAGACCACTTAGTTGTTCAGTTTTTTATTTAGCATTATTGTGGATTTACTTTAGAGCTGTTTATCCTTTCATAATCTGGTTATTTGAATTTCTTGCTGAGTGAAAAAAGTTACTGCATTTTGTTGATAAAATCAATAATAAGTCGAAAATCTTGTGATTATCACCTTTATCAACAAATTGAACTTGTTGATTGACAATTAGTGAAAAATATCAAGTACTTTCAACTTAGTGACTATGTTTTCAATGATCGACTTTGATCAACATGTTACGCCCTCCTTTGCCCTGATGTTATACTGTTCACACTGGTAGAATAAAAGCAGGATAGAATGTCCTCTAGGAAGGAAGTAGAAAGTAAAACCAGACTTTGAACTTCTTGTAATGGCTTCTTGATGCCATTTTAGTTTTAAGTGACAATTGAATTGCATGATGGGATGACTCATAATTTAAAACTTTGGACCATTTGTACTTTGTAAATGTAGGTGAGTGGTATGGTATTGAATGGGATGATCCTGATAGAGGCAAACATGATGGAACCCATGAGGGGGTCAAGTACTTTGAATGCAGGTAAACTATCAATATTCAATACTCTGTACCAAGTGGGCAGCAAAAAGCAGAAGTGAGTGTTTTCTGAAGGAAAAAGTCTTGCCATTTCTACATGTATGTTATTGTAACTTAGCATTAAATGCTCCAATAAGTCTCTACTCAGTGATAGTAAAACTCAAAACCAGGGTGGACTTGTTGCAACACCTCTGTATATTTATAACATTAAGTAAAACAATTCGTTTTGTATTTTGACTATTTTATACCTGGCTGAAAACTGTTTAATTAGTGTTTACATTCTGTAAAAAAGCTTAGCTGGGGTTCAAGCCCTCGATGAGGTCATTGTGTCATATTCTAGGCAAGAAACTTAAAATGGTACTATGATCAAATTTTTACTCCTTGATATTTTAGGTGTATGACATAGAGTTCTAGGAAAGAATCAAAACGCCATTTACCGTTTGCAAATATCTGCATTAGTTCTGGAGATGTTTAAGTTTGAAAAATGTGCAAAATATACAAATGAGATGACTGATGACATCATACACTCAACCCAATATTATCTCAAGTACATAAATAGAGCTATCTTGGCCAATTTGCAACACAGATCATTGAAACTTGGCAGGCTAATAGTTCTATAGGAAACACACCCGTGGCTATAAAAATCATGTTCCCATGGCAACTCACTCTGTCCAAGTCCCCACCCAGTTAGTGATTTTCAGCTTGAAAAACGCTAAACAGGGCCACGATTTGGAGCCAACATATTTATATGCCTGCTGGATCATACATACGAGGCACCATTGGCAAATATAAAAATAGAATGCTGAAGGAGGCCAGAAATGCCTTTAATATTGCGGAGGTCTGGAACCCAGTATGTTTCCATGGTAACAAAACTTTTATGCTCATATTGTGTTGCACCTTTACTAGAACCTTACTGTAAAGAATCAAACATTTCTGTTACAAATTGGCCGAG
>JAHPZR010053487.1:0-14404 GCA_019787425.1 Platygyra sinensis | reverse complement strand
CTGTAAAATGGATGACAAGTGCTTGCCTGCTTAATAAACAGACTTGAACACAAACTTAATTTTTACTGTTCTTTCAAATGGGCTGAATATTCCCCATATTATATTATTTACACTTCACAGTGACTAAATTTAACTTTACCTTAAGCCCAATTTTTTCTCTTCATATTATTATTATTATTATTATTATTATTATTATTATTATTATTACTATTATTATTATTAGTATTATTATTATTATTATTATTATTATTATTATTATTATTATTATTATTATATTTGTGTCTTTATAAGTTCTCAAAGAAAAGTGGCAAATCATTCAGAGATATTTTGTTGGAACACACAGATTAATCCTTGACCTTTCTAAAGTTGTGTTTACTATTTTCTGATGTTTACATCTCAACACATGTTCAGCCCTTTTCACTGATTTTAACTACAAGAATCTAGACACTATAATTTAATTTGGTCAATTACAAAGGGGGACAATTCTATCACCAACCAGAGCCACCTGAAAGTTTTCAACCAATCACAGCACAATTTTAAAAGAAAGACTGAGTTGTTTGTGCTCTCACCAGCAATCATATTCTAGCAGTGCCATTTTAAGCCACTAGAACAGACATCTTAGAACTGATAACTTCCAAATCTTGTTGATGTCAACAGTGCCATTGAGTACAAACAAAATATTAACTTTATTTGAAATCTGAAGCATAATTATAGAAAGCAAGTTATCATGGTCCGGTGACAAATAATTTTATTAATAACAGTTAGGATAATTGTTTGAAACAATGGATTTTCAGCCCTATTGAAATGTCCGGTCCAGTGACAAAGAAACAGCTTCAAACTTGACAAACAAAATGAATGCCATCAGTATAGCCTAGTCCAAACAAGACAAAAGAATGATAACACAACAGTTTTGATGAAGCTCATAAAAGCCTGCCATTACTAGCCGTATTACAACAACAGCTACATCCGGGATACATCTCATTCTACTGCGCAAGGGCCTATGGCATCATATGGCTGTGAAACATCTGGTAAATGCACCACTAAAGGTTCAGAGGGGCACCTAAAGTGTATAATTCTTGCTGTTATTCTGCAATTCTGTTGCCTGGTCTGTCGGCAATGCCTTTTTTCCATCGTGTTTTACAAGACTTAACCTAGCAGTTATGATAAATCAGCGAAGAACGATTGTATTTTGGCGAGTATTGTCGAACAAACTAATCAAGAATCAAATTATTGTCTTTGTTTTTGTTCTTGCTAGCATGCCACACTACCTATCTCCAGCCACAGTAGTCAGGGCTCGAGACTAATGGTAGCTAACTAGCCACAGACTAGTAGAAATTCCATTTTGGCTAGTGGTTTTTGCCCTTCACTAGCCATTTTGGCTAGTGAAAATTTGTGAGCACTGGAGGCCCAGAGGAAACCAATTAAAAGCTATTTCCAATTTTTCACAAAATGAAATTGAGTCAATGTGTGCAGAATTTAAAACATCGGCTGTAATAAATATCATTATATAATTTATTGTTCCAAACAAGAACTTTAAATTTCGTTTTCCTGAATCATGAAAATAAGAAAGTTTAAGATACTCTTTTTAATGACCTGTTCTACTTCGTGCATTAGAAACAGTGTTTGAAGGAAGCAAACTCGCGAATGGTTAAGTCAAGGCTCCATATTGCAAATCGCATGCCTAAGGCACTCTCGATAGACAATTCTAACCATTCGGAGAACATGCGTCTCAAAATCACGTAGAACTGAGTGGAAAATTCACGAATATCGGTTAATAATTCAGGTTCTTCATGGGTCACACAAAACCTTCAGGTCATGAGTCATGAAGAATAATTTCCTAAATTCACGTTTTATGGAAAACAAAATGAGCCAGTCACGCGTCACGAGAATACCCCTGTACAAGCCTCAAGAATAGAAAAAGGGCCAATTTAACCCTTTACTTTTACAAGGCTGCAGGCTTACATGTAACACAGGCATATAGTAATTTAATAGCCACCCCAGAGGCTCAAAATTGCAACCGATATGGTCGCCAATGCAACTAACAATTTACAATCCAATATGTCTTCCTTGGTGACCAAAAATTCTGGTCTAGTCACCATAATCGTGACTTCATTTCTCTGTGTTGACGATCAATAACAGTTATTTTCGCACACATGATGTTTTTCTAGAAAACCATATTGAAATTTCTTTACTTCTAAAACACTCAACGTAAAAAAGAAGTCAATCCATCCTTTTACTTTGCTACATTGATCATCTCACTTCGAAAAACCTGAAAAAACTTCCAAATGACTTACCGTGTTTGAAATCGCCCTATAATGCATTGCAAACCCTTGATCATTGACTACGTCATGTATGCCTTTGTATCGTTCTCTTGACATGCACGGGTCCTTTATATACTGGTATCTGGTTACCAGAAAATTTCCATTTGGCGACTATTTTTTACAAATTATTATTGACTCGCTTCCAAAAAAATTGGCCCCTACAACAAGTCTTCAGGGGCCACTTTGGCCGTCAAGTAAAATTTTCTGGCTGAAAGACACCTGTCACTAGCCACTGGGCTAGTAAGCTGAAAAGTTATTCTCGAGCCCTGGTAGTTGTTGAAGACCTCTTTGATGAGTTTATCCTAGAATTTATCTGGCTAGCAAATTATTTGCATTTTTAAAAACACTTATTAAAATACCTAGATTTGCTTGGTACAGTTTTGTTGTGGTGTTACTAGAGGGCTTTGTTTTCCTTATTTGAAGGCTTTTCTCTTACCCGATCTAAACACTGAGTATGTATTGTGCATCCCTGAAACCTGAGACATTGTGTTCTCTTGGTTACTTGGATCTTTGTTTGTGACAACTAAATTATATCAGAGGAACTGAGTTCAGGATCTTTACCCTGGGGAGAAATGCAATTATTCACTCTGGAAAATGTAAATCAACAATTCAGACTGTGCGATCTGTAAAATTACATTTGATTGAAACTTGCAATATACACCTGGAGACTACTCCTGGTAGTTGAGTATTAAGTAACTATTTAAAGAGGTGAGTCAATTGTTTGTATTTTTTACATACCCAGGCTAAATTATTCACCTCGACATATTGAAATAAAAACATGCCTAGAGTGTTTTCTCCACAAGTGTGTCAGGTTTGTTTCTATATTCAATCACTTTTCTGACATTATTGGAAACCTGAGCATTTGTTTTGAACATTTGAGGTCCCTGATTGATCTTTTACTTGTGCTTCATGTATTACCAATAATTTGAGCTCTCTGTGAATTGGTGCGTAATTAAAACTTTGTGAGCTTCACATATTTAGTTTTTATACTCGCTGTGCAGGATACATAAGCGAAAGAGAAACTTGTTTAAGTGGATTGCAAGTGATGCAACTTTGCAACCAAAATTCAAAATTTGTGCTTAAGAACTCAATAGTCAATGATGGCTCCTGAATTTAATTTGATTAGGCTAATGATTTTGGAAAAGTACAAAACATGGACCCCTGGTCCATGTCCCCCTTCATGGACCCGGTCCATGGACCGGGTCCAATTGGACCCCCTATTTTTACTAGTCCTAAAACTAGTGGTAATTCAAGATTATAAGTGCGTTCTACGTCTGGGATATAACTTAGATAGCTGTCTGTTGCTGAAATCCTTATCATTAGCTTTTAAACCCACCGCGTTTAAATAAAGGAATGATGGTTGTTGTTGTGTTGTTGTTAGGCAAATATAACATAATGAAAAAGGCAACTATTTTTCTGGGGATTATTTGATATCTTTGCTTTATTGTTAGCAAGTGGAGGTTGCATTTTTTTTGCATCCATAAACTACAATTTGATGACCTTTGATCACCGTTGTGTGACGACTCCAGTTTCGGTAAACCATGCACAAGTGTCAACAGCACATTTGCCTTCAAAAGTCACACTAAACGGCTCATTTTCACCTTTGCTGGTAATTTTCAAGCATATACTGTAGGCTGGTTATATCTAGTATTCTAAGCTGGCAGCACAAATATCAGCACTCAATCGCATGCCGATTTATCCATGGTTTATTGTAAACAAACACTGCGTGACTGACAACTGATTCAAATATTTCCGCTAATGAATAAAAATGGTCAGCATTTCCATCGCTTTTCCTTAGTTCTGGCTTTCTCTTTTAGGTCTTGGCTTCAGAGTACTCTTCCAGCGATTCAATTTTGGCTACGCTGGACACTGAGCTATTTCTAGCCACTTGTCGACTATTAATTTAAGTGAACAAATGTAATCAATATATAACCAATGATCTATAGCTGTTCCCATAGTTAACATCGCAATTTAGTTATGAACTGCAACTTTTACACCTGCCATGGTTGGCTTTGAAGACTGCTGTAGAGCTTGAGTTAAATTATTTTCAATATTGCAAATTTTGTTATTTCAATACTGCTCACAACAAAACATTTGCATGAAAGCCTGTGCATGTCTCCACAAATCCATTTCCATGTGTTAATATTACAGATCTCTTCACTTTTACTAATTTAATTCAGTTCTAAATAGTTTAAATATTTGTAATTATTATGAATTTGAAATGTAACTGTGAATTTATTTTTTTCAGTTTACTCATTTTATTTTATTATTGTTTACTACAGTAATTTTAGGGGTAGTAAAACTAGGGGGTCCATGGACTCCTTCCATATTTTGATGGACCTGGTCCATGGACCCGGTCCACGGAGGGGGTTCATGGACCAGGGGTCCATGTTTTGTACTTTCCCAATGATTTTCTATTGTTCTTTTTCCTTGTTCTTATGTGGCCCATTACTTCCATGCCAACAGGAAAATTAACTACCTCCTTTCTTCAATGCCAGAACGTGACCAAGTAATTTGCGCTTCAATACAATCCTCTGTGTAAACACTGGATGTGTTTGTTGCAAGTTTGTCGAGGTGCCTGTGAATTTAAACATTTGATTAGTTTATTAAGCTTACATACATAACTTTATTTGAATTCCTCGTCCAATACGATTGTTCTTCGCTAGTTTTTTCGTAACTGTTAGGTCAAGCCTTGTAAAACACGATGGAAAAACGGCGACGCCGACAGACCGGGCGGCAGAATTGCAGAATAACGGCAAAAAATTAAGCTTCTGCTTATACAGCCGTATGTAAGCTTAATTTTTTGCTACAGTGACCAGAGAGCTACGCTATTCTCTATCAAAATAAAAACACAGACGCTTGGTTTCCTCGTTCCCTGAGACAAAAAGAGCTGATTCTGTTTCATTATGATTAGCTTGATATACATAAAAAAAGCATTCTTATAGACTCTCTTACCTTAATAAATCAGTGACGATGAATCTCGAATACAGATTACTTGAAAGCCGCCATTCCCGCCCTTACAGAGATACATTGGAGCCCAGTCTCTCAGGGGCGACCCTAAACACTAGAATATTATGGAACTGTGGAATAGAATAGAGGATTGACGGAATGACGAAAGGGCGGAAAACCCCCGAAATACTGAGAGACGAAATTGAGGAATGGCGGAGAATCCCCCGAAATCCTAAAAGACAGAATGATGGAAAATCACCTGAATCCTTAAAGACGGAATGACAGAACAAGAGCTGGGAAGTAAAAACAGAAAACTGTGAACTATAAATCAGTATAAATCATGGCCAGTCTTAAGATAAAGACAAATGTAAAGTCCAAATACTGTAAAATGAAACGCTTTTCTGGAGATCTACTTCGTCGCAAATTTCATCTGACATGTTATGTTTCGGTTTACAGTAATTTTATTCCACTCTTACTGAAATATATTTCAGGAAAAATATATTTGAGGAAAAATACAACAACTTCACGACTTTCTGTCTCTTAGGATTTGAGGCGGTCTTCTGCAAATCTGTGGCTTTTAGGATTTGCCGTGCTTTGTCTGTAAAGCGTGACGGCGTAACACAAGACCTCTCACACAAAAGTTGTCCATTTATCATTGTTTTCTTGTAATAGTGAAAGTCATATGACTAATTATTTGAATTTCAAACTAAGTACAGATGTCAAGAAGAATCCAGGACCTATACTCAAAACAACACTGATTCTCATGAAACAATAATTAAGCCTGTTATGCGAAGTGACAGCTCAATAATGCAGTTGGTTTTCTCCTACGATTTTGGTGGACTCTAGATTATCTGAACTTGGTTTACAGGCAATAGATGTTGGAGGTGCAGGTGACTGTTTCTTTAAACTCTTTATCACGTCAATTATATGGCAATAACAACCATCATATGCAAGTCTGTAGTGTTGGAGAGATATATGAGAGATCACACAGAGACATTTGTTGAGAGCAATACTGAAAATTCATGGCTCAGATATCTGAATAATATTTGTATTCAAGGTACAACCGCCATTAATTTCATTCAAACGCGACAAAAACATAGGTAACTTTTTAGTCAGAAGTACTTTCCAAACAAGTGAACAACCCGGTACTTTTAAATGCGCACGCGCACGATGCAAAACATGTTCTTTCATTTGCAACGTTGAGAAATTGTCGGGGCCTAAGCGATCTATTAAGATCAATGATCATTTACCTGTACCTCAGCCAATGTGATCTACTGTATAACTTGCACTCTTTGCAAAAAGGTATATATCGGCGAAACAGGTAGACGACTAGGCGACCGATTCAGAGAACATCTTCGCGACGTTGAGAAAGTCGACAAAAACGCATCTAAACCGGTCGCTAGACACTTTAATCGGCCGAATCATTCGAAGCAACATATGGCGGTCTGCGGCCTCTCCCTACATCAAGGAAGCACAGAAAGCCGCAAAACTCTAGAACAAAAATTTGTATTTCAAATCGGCACTCTTAATCCTCACGGTATCAATGAACGCTTTTCATTCAACTAATTTATTCTGTTGTTTTTCACGTTGCCAGGTACCAACCAATAGCGTAGCTCCATATTTCTCTATATAAACCACACACAACCCACAATTTCCTCGATTCGCTGCGACGAAGGGCTAACGCTCGAAACGTCAGCTTTCGAATCTCTTTACGGTGGCCAATTCACATTATCAACTCAGTTGATAAAACCAAATTATCCTGTAATACTCCCACCGACGCAGCACCATAGTTTCTTTAGAAACTTACCCCCTTTACTCATTTGTATTTAGCGGGTCATACTCTTGCCATGGTAACCTATTCCACGAAATTATAACGTTTTCATGACTGGGCGGTTTTTTGGTCAATAATGAAGATCTATTACGCAAACAAAGGAAGGCATTGAAAAGTCAGCGGGACATCTAATCAGTGTATTCAACCGCAACTTTGCTATGAACTCCTATCGCAACTATGAGAACGTCGCAATAGTTAACGATTATTCGCCGTTTAGGAAGTTAATAGGACCAGAGCGCCGCGAGTGACCCCTGCTCTTAGTACCACACCTCAGTGCTTTGCTGCGATCAATGAAGCTTAGGCCTTTGCGACTTGTTTCTATACATGCGCTTCATGGGCGTGGCCCCCTATTCCTTATATTCCTGCCGAGGTCGAGAGGGATTGGAGCAACTGTTTACAAGTTTTTCGGTTTTTTTTTTTACCCAAAACCCACGTCGAATTTAAAATCAAATCGTCAAAGTGTCCCGCTCTCGCTCGTTGACACATCGCACAAGTTATAAATTCATGTGTCTGTCCGCTAACTGACAATGAAAATTAGCCAATGAGCCCGTGAGAATTTCTGCAGTTATTGTAAAAGTGTACTGCACAATAGGCGTACAACAGAACCGAATCTTCTGTATACGTCTTACTACTGACCTTATGAGAGCAAATCTTCAAGGTTGGTTCAACAAAAATAATCCGTCCTTCCGTCAGCCACACTCTCTATGCATGCTTTAGCGCAAAGCCTCTCGCATGTAGTCTGCAATTGAAACCAACTGGTACAATGATCAGTGAAGAAGTGGTAATCCAGAAATTGCCTTATAGCATAAAAATAGATTACTTCATAGAAAGTGCGACGTACGGATTTTTATTCACTCGTTGCAAAACTTTGAAAACTCACTCGTTTGCTGCGCTCACTCGTTCGTTTTGCAAAGTTTTGCAACTCGTGAATAAAAATCCGTACGTCGCACTTTCTATGAAGTAATCTATTTATATTTTAATGCGCTTTTGATCATTGTATGTGAAAAAGCACAATACAAATTATAGCCTTATTATCATTATTATTATTACACTATACAGCCGAAGAAAGTGACAAAATGGACAACTTTTGTGTGAGAGGTCTTGTGTTACGCCGTCACGCTTTACAGACAAAGCACGGCAAATCCTAAAAGCCACAGATTTGCAGAAGACCGCCTCAAATCCTAAGAGACAGAAAGTCGTGAAGTTGTTGTATTTTTCCTCAAATATATTTTTCCTGAAATATATTTCAGTAAGAGTGGAATAAAATTACTGTAAACCGAAACATAACATGTCAGATGAAATTTGCGACGAAGTAGATCTCCAGAAAAGCGTTTCATTTTACAGTATTTGGACTTTACATTTGTCTTTATCTTAAGACTGGCCATGATTTATACTGATTTATAGTTCACAGTTTCTGTTTTTACTTCCCAGCTCTTGTTCTGTCATTCCGTCTTTAAGGATTCAGGTGATTTTCCATCATTCTGTCTTTTTAGGATTTCGGGGGATTCTCCGCCATTCCTCAATTTCGTCTCTCAGTATTTCGGGGGGTTTTCCGCCCTTTCGTCATTCCGTCAATCCTCTATTCTATTCCACAGTTCCATAATATTCTAGTGTTTAGGGTCGCCCCTGAGAGACTGGGCTCCAATGTATCTCTGTAAGGGCGGGAATGGCGGCTTTCAAGTAATCTGTATTCGAGATTCATCGTCACTGATTTATTAAGGTAAGAGAGTCTATAAGAATGCTTTTTTTATGTATATCAAGCTAATCATAATGAAACAGAATCAGCTCTTTTTGTCTCAGGGAACGAGGAAACCAAGCGTCTGTGTTTTTATTTTGATAGAGAATAGCGTAGCTCTCTGGTCACTGTAGCAAAAAATTAAGCTTACATACGGCTGTATAAGCAGAAGCTTAATTTTTTGCCGTTATTCTGCAATTCTGCCGCCCGGTCTGTCGGCGTCGCCGTTTTTCCATCGTGTTTTACAAGGCTTGACCTAACAGTTACGAAAAACTAGCGAAGAACAATCGTATTGGACGAGGAATTCAAATAAAGTTATGTATGTAAGCTTAATAAACTAATCAAATGTTTAAATTCACAGGCACCTCGACAAACTTGCAACAAACACATCCAGTGTTTACACAGAGGATTGTATTGAAGCGCAAATTACTTGGTCACGTTCTGGCATTGAAGAAAGGAGGTAGTTAATTTTCCTGTTGGCATGGAAGTAATGGGCCACATAAGAACAAGGAAAAAGAACAATAGAAAATCATTGGGAAAGTACAAAACATGGACCCCTGGTCCATGAACCCCCTCCGTGGACCGGGTCCATGGACCAGGTCCATCAAAATATGGAAGGAGTCCATGGACCCCCTAGTTTTACTACCCCTAAAATTACTGTAGTAAACAATAATAAAATAAAATGAGTAAACTGAAAAAAATAAATTCACAGTTACATTTCAAATTCATAATAATTACAAATATTTAAACTATTTAGAACTGAATTAAATTAGTAAAAGTGAAGAGATCTGTAATATTAACACATGGAAATGGATTTGTGGAGACATGCACAGGCTTTCATGCAAATGTTTTGTTGTGAGCAGTATTGAAATAACAAAATTTGCAATATTGAAAATAATTTAACTCAAGCTCTACAGCAGTCTTCAAAGCCAACCATGGCAGGTGTAAAAGTTGCAGTTCATAACTAAATTGCGATGTTAACTATGGGAACAGCTATAGATCATTGGTTATATATTGATTACATTTGTTCACTTAAATTAATAGTCGACAAGTGGCTAGAAATAGCTCAGTGTCCAGCGTAGCCAAAATTGAATCGCTGGAAGAGTACTCTGAAGCCAAGACCTAAAAGAGAAAGCCAGAACTAAGGAAAAGCGATGGAAATGCTGACCATTTTTATTCATTAGCGGAAATATTTGAATCAGTTGTCAGTCACGCAGTGTTTGTTTACAATAAACCATGGATAAATCGGCATGCGATTGAGTGCTGATATTTGTGCTGCCAGCTTAGAATACTAGATATAACCAGCCTACAGTATATGCTTGAAAATTACCAGCAAAGGTGAAAATGAGCCGTTTAGTGTGACTTTTGAAGGCAAATGTGCTGTTGACACTTGTGCATGGTTTACCGAAACTGGAGTCGTCACACAACGGTGATCAAAGGTCATCAAATTGTAGTTTATGGATGCAAAAAAAATGCAACCTCCACTTGCTAACAATAAAGCAAAGATATCAAATAATCCCCAGAAAAATAGTTGCCTTTTTCATTATGTTATATTTGCCTAACAACAACACAACAACAACCATCATTCCTTTATTTAAACGCGGTGGGTTTAAAAGCTAATGATAAGGATTTCAGCAACAGACAGCTATCTAAGTTATATCCCAGACGTAGAACGCACTTATAATCTTGAATTACCACTAGTTTTAGGACTAGTAAAAATAGGGGGTCCAATTGGACCCGGTCCATGGACCGGGTCCATGAAGGGGGACATGGACCAGGGGTCCATGTTTTGTACTTTTCCAAAATCATTAGCCTAATCAAATTAAATTCAGGAGCCATCATTGACTATTGAGTTCTTAAGCACAAATTTTGAATTTTGGTTGCAAAGTTGCATCACTTGCAATCCACTTAAACAAGTTTCTCTTTCGCTTATGTATCCTGCACAGCGAGTATAAAAACTAAATATGTGAAGCTCACAAAGTTTTAATTACGCACCAATTCACAGAGAGCTCAAATTATTGGTAATACATGAAGCACAAGTAAAAGATCAATCAGGGACCTCAAATGTTCAAAACAAATGCTCAGGTTTCCAATAATGTCAGAAAAGTGATTGAATATAGAAACAAACCTGACACACTTGTGGAGAAAACACTCTAGGCATGTTTTTATTTCAATATGTCGAGGTGAATAATTTAGCCTGGGTATGTAAAAAATACAAACAATTGACTCACCTCTTTAAATAGTTACTTAATACTCAACTACCAGGAGTAGTCTCCAGGTGTATATTGCAAGTTTCAATCAAATGTAATTTTACAGATCGCACAGTCTGAATTGTTGATTTACATTTTCCAGAGTGAATAATTGCATTTCTCCCCAGGGTAAAGATCCTGAACTCAGTTCCTCTGATATAATTTAGTTGTCACAAACAAAGATCCAAGTAACCAAGAGAACACAATGTCTCAGGTTTCAGGGATGCACAATACATACTCAGTGTTTAGATCGGGTAAGAGAAAAGCCTTCAAATAAGGAAAACAAAGCCCTCTAGTAACACCACAACAAAACTGTACCAAGCAAATCTAGGTATTTTAATAAGTGTTTTTAAAAATGCAAATAATTTGCTAGCCAGATAAATTCTAGGATAAACTCATCAAAGAGGTCTTCAACAACTACCAGGGCTCGAGAATAACTTTTCAGCTTACTAGCCCAGTGGCTAGTGACAGGTGTCTTTCAGCCAGAAAATTTTACTTGACGGCCAAAGTGGCCCCTGAAGACTTGTTGTAGGGGCCAATTTTTTTGGAAGCGAGTCAATAATAATTTGTAAAAAATAGTCGCCAAATGGAAATTTTCTGGTAACCAGATACCAGTATATAAAGGACCCGTGCATGTCAAGAGAACGATACAAAGGCATACATGACGTAGTCAATGATCAAGGGTTTGCAATGCATTATAGGGCGATTTCAAACACGGTAAGTCATTTGGAAGTTTTTCAGGTTTTTCGAAGTGAGATGATCAATGTAGCAAAGTAAAAGGATGGATTGACTTCTTTTTTACGTTGAGTGTTTTAGAAGTAAAGAAATTTCAATATGGTTTTCTAGAAAAACATCATGTGTGCGAAAATAACTGTTATTGATCGTCAACACAGAGAAATGAAGTCACGATTATGGTGACTAGACCAGAATTTTTGGTCACCAAGGAAGACATATTGGATTGTAAATTGTTAGTTGCATTGGCGACCATATCGGTTGCAATTTTGAGCCTCTGGGGTGGCTATTAAATTACTATATGCCTGTGTTACATGTAAGCCTGCAGCCTTGTAAAAGTAAAGGGTTAAATTGGCCCTTTTTCTATTCTTGAGGCTTGTACAGGGGTATTCTCGTGACGCGTGACTGGCTCATTTTGTTTTCCATAAAACGTGAATTTAGGAAATTATTCTTCATGACTCATGACCTGAAGGTTTTGTGTGACCCATGAAGAACCTGAATTATTAACCGATATTCGTGAATTTTCCACTCAGTTCTACGTGATTTTGAGACGCATGTTCTCCGAATGGTTAGAATTGTCTATCGAGAGTGCCTTAGGCATGCGATTTGCAATATGGAGCCTTGACTTAACCATTCGCGAGTTTGCTTCCTTCAAACACTGTTTCTAATGCACGAAGTAGAACAGGTCATTAAAAAGAGTATCTTAAACTTTCTTATTTTCATGATTCAGGAAAACGAAATTTAAAGTTCTTGTTTGGAACAATAAATTATATAATGATATTTATTACAGCCGATGTTTTAAATTCTGCACACATTGACTCAATTTCATTTTGTGAAAAATTGGAAATAGCTTTTAATTGGTTTCCTCTGGGCCTCCAGTGCTCACAAATTTTCACTAGCCAAAATGGCTAGTGAAGGGCAAAAACCACTAGCCAAAATGGAATTTCTACTAGTCTGTGGCTAGTTAGCTACCATTAGTCTCGAGCCCTGACTACTGTGGCTGGAGATAGGTAGTGTGGCATGCTAGCAAGAACAAAAACAAAGACAATAATTTGATTCTTGATTAGTTTGTTCGACAATACTCGCCAAAATACAATCGTTCTTCGCTGATTTATCATAACTGCTAGGTTAAGTCTTGTAAAACACGATGGAAAAAAGGCATTGCCGACAGACCAGGCAACAGAATTGCAGAATAACAGCAAGAATTATACACTTTAGGTGCCCCTCTGAACCTTTAGTGGTGCATTTACCAGATGTTTCACAGCCATATGATGCCATAGGCCCTTGCGCAGTAGAATGAGATGTATCCCGGATGTAGCTGTTGTTGTAATACGGCTAGTAATGGCAGGCTTTTATGAGCTTCATCAAAACTGTTGTGTTATCATTCTTTTGTCTTGTTTGGACTAGGCTATACTGATGGCATTCATTTTGTTTGTCAAGTTTGAAGCTGTTTCTTTGTCACTGGACCGGACATTTCAATAGGGCTGAAAATCCATTGTTTCAAACAATTATCCTAACTGTTATTAATAAAATTATTTGTCACCGGACCATGATAACTTGCTTTCTATAATTATGCTTCAGATTTCAAATAAAGTTAATATTTTGTTTGTACTCAATGGCACTGTTGACATCAACAAGATTTGGAAGTTATCAGTTCTAAGATGTCTGTTCTAGTGGCTTAAAATGGCACTGCTAGAATATGATTGCTGGTGAGAGCACAAACAACTCAGTCTTTCTTTTAAAATTGTGCTGTGATTGGTTGAAAACTTTCAGGTGGCTCTGGTTGGTGATAGAATTGTCCCCCTTTGTAATTGACCAAATTAAATTATAGTGTCTAGATTCTTGTAGTTAAAATCAGTGAAAAGGGCTGAACATGTGTTGAGATGTAAACATCAGAAAATAGTAAACACAACTTTAGAAAGGTCAAGGATTAATCTGTGTGTTCCAACAAAATATCTCTGAATGATTTGCCACTTTTCTTTGAGAACTTATAAAGACACAAATATAATAATAATAATAATAATAATAATAATAATAATAATAATAATAATAATACTAATAATAATAATAGTAATAATAATAATAATAATAATAATAATAATAATAATAATAATATGAAGAGAAAAAATTGGGCTTAAGGTAAAGTTAAATTTAGTCACTGTGAAGTGTAAATAATATAATATGGGGAATATTCAGCCCATTTGAAAGAACAGTAAAAATTAAGTTTGTGTTCAAGTCTGTTTATTAAGCAGGCAAGCACTTGTCATCCATTTTACAGTACAACCAAAATATTTCACTTAGTGACGATTTTACAGTTGTCAGCTTAGTGACCTGGCCTCTGAATGGCAGCGAGGCTAGAGTTGGCCACTAGTTTGTCAGTGATTACTGTTGTGTTACCCTCTATAAAAAAAGTTGATTATTATTATCATCATCATCATCATCATCATCATCATCATTATTATTATTATTAATGGTGGACAAAATTCCTTGGGACACTTTTGTAATTGCATTAATTTTCTGTGTTTTTAAAACGGAGTTTTAAAAAAGCACTGTTTTCCGTTTCATAATGCGTTGCTCCCCCCCCCCC
>JAHPZR010053485.1:0-20423 GCA_019787425.1 Platygyra sinensis | reverse complement strand
GTTGTTCGTGGCGCAGTGCACTCTGGTTAAATGCAATGCATTCTGGTAAAAAGTGATTACTTCGAGAATTCGTACTCCATTTTATATATTCTTTTTAAATCCCGATTATGTTGCTGCTTGCTCGCTTCGTTCGCTCTGCAGCAAAAATGGTAAATTGTCAAATTACTTTCCTAAACAACTTAGTCCCTTTGTAAATGTGGTACAATTTCCTTCGACAGACTGATAAGATGAGTGTGGATGAAATTGACACCATACTTTTAATCTGTCGTGATAACATCAGCAAAACGTACTTTGATCTTCCATGTGACAGGAGAGCCTGCATCCCATGCGACAAACTGTTGTGATTGGCACATTATTCACATTCTGATCATTCTTAGTTGCAGAACAAGTTTTCAATTTCCGGTTTCAGCATCCCTGTTATAAACGTGGCGTGCAAGCATAATATGCAATCCGCTGGTCACTGTCAAGATTAGGGTTGCGGGTCTTTCTAGGGCCCGCAATTATCCAGTTTGTGTAATCGTAACATCATTTCTACCTTTATGAAGAAACTCATTTTCACGAAAGAAATTGACTGCCACTCAACAGCTTTCAAGACCAAAAACAGACTAGGCTAGTGACCAGTGCTTTTCAGTCCACAAGGTGACTCCAATGTAGACTGGTAACAAGTAATGGGGGTCATTTCTACCTGACGGAACATTCCTCACATTTATTAGCTTCCAAAGTGCTTTTTGAAGAAAGAAAAATTCATTTCAATTATAATACAATTCCAATACAAGTATTAAAGCTACTACTTTTTATGTGAAAGATCTACATGGTAGTTAAGAAAAGATTTTGGAAACTAAATCAACCATCCAATCCCCTTCCCCTCTGAAATTTCCTGGGTCTTTGACTCCCCCACTACCCCTTCGGAATTTCCAATTCCCTCAGTGGTGGGGGTATGGAGCCACACATTATCTATGTGTGTGTTCTAGTACTAAGTCTTGATATGACCTACGGTCCCAACAACACAAGACTATTCAACTAAAGATACCTCAATGAAATGTTTCCAAATATGCAATACCAAAAGGTATGAGTACCACAATTTCCCACCAACAACTGATGCAAAATGTGTTAATGTTTCACTAAATAAATCCTGCTGCAGTTAAAAGGAGGTTGCAAGATATTTGGTAACCTTTAAGAGGAAAAGTAATTTTTTTACTTACCCAATCTTAGTATCTTTGTTGAGTTGAGGAATCAAATTGCAAGAGCTCAGTTTGCCAACTTGGCAGAAGAGATTGTACAAGCCTTCCTGGAATTAAACAAAGACATACTGTTCAATACTGAAAGAAGGACTTTCCTGTTATGCATAATGAACTGAATGTTGGACTCACTTGAGTAAGAATATTTGTACTGCGGTTGTAGGTCAAAGTGAAGACTGATCATCGCAGTAAATTCATTTTCCAATTCAAAGGGGCATTGTCACGCTATTTGGCAACTTTATAAAAAGCTAACAGGTGTCTTCGAATCAATTGAGTTCTAAAACTAATGATCTAGTTTGGTTATTAAAGACTATTATTTTGAAGGCACTGAAACTGTTTCCTGTTGCCTGTCGCTATGGATGGCATGGATGGAAATGGATTGAAATTTGAAAAAATTAGCAAATTTTTTCAAGTTTTTATGCTAATTGTGTTCCAAAAATCCACAAGAAATTTATTATAGTCAGTCCTCTCTGATAAAATTCACCTGATATCTTCATCATAGCTTTACAGAAGCTTTTTTTGTTTATGATTAAAGCCTTAAAGTAATGATTTTAACACAGAATTGACCTAAAACAGCAAAATCCTCCTGACAATGCTCCTTTAAATATAAGGACCTGGCTCAAAACAGTTTCCAGCACTTTCCAAGACGTAGATTTTGATGAGTCATAATTACCACTCTTTATCAATTGATGCTACAATCATGGTATCAAAAAACTGCCCGTTCATTGGTGAGCATGTTGGTATTATTTTCGTGACACAATGGGTTACCATAGCAACACTATAACCTGATAAAAACACCCTTAATTTCAGCTCTAAGCGCTTATATCTCAAAAACGCCATGGTGAAATTTTTTCTTATTACAGAATTTTGGTAAGCAGGATAAAATGCAACTTTTGGCAAAGTTTAAAAAAATTCTGTACATGGGGTTCAGAGCCACCTTAAATTTTCAAACGTTTAACTGGAAACCGTTTTAAGCCACCTTAGGCAATCCAATTTGATCTTCCCCTGCAGTGAAATGATGTGACGTATAATTATATGAAATCATTCAATTTAGGTGCTGATCACCGCTGGAGCAAATATAGTGCTCTACAAAGAAGGAGCTGTTATAACAAATAGACCTTTTTCGCTTGTACATTTTGTTTTCCCAATACAGATACAATTCATGCGTGGAAAACGTGCAAGCAGTACAAAGCATGCGCGAATTCGCGAAACTATTTACAGAATCTTTGAACATGGAAAATCTATAGTTAAAATTCGAAAAAACCTCTTGACAGTCTAGAAAAATGGTCCTGAGACACCGTTCAAATCAGTGTGAATCAAAAGTATGCTTTATTCAAAAGTATGCTTTATTTTTGTTTGGCTTACGCATTATTCACTCGGTAGGGGGTGAATAATGCTCATTAGCCAGAGATAGCGAACCAATCAGATTGCTTAAAACACCAAGATCACTGAGTGTGTATATACTAAATAATTATATATCCCATAAAAAGGTAGATGTTGACAATTTTTCTTTATTATTTTTAACTTTTTTAGTTTTTGCATATTAATTCATTCATACCAGAAATCACAAGTGTAAGTTGAGAGAGAGAGAGAGATGCTCTGAAAACACGCCTATCCGCTCCTGTTCTGACAGTTTTTTTAGTTCACAATAAACCAAAAATTAAATGTTTTGCAATTTTTTTCTTTGGTTAAAATTACGAAGGAAGACATTGCCCACTATGTTTGTCATCGAGTCATAGATTCTCCACACATCGCGATTCACACGTCATTTTGTTTAACCAATCACAGAAAGTGAATCGACCTTCAGAAACACATGAACGCTGTGCGATACCTCGTTCGACTCTCTCGTTCCGCCACTTCGACTAGGTCACCTGAAGATGTGTTAGACTGTGAAAGATTTGTGTGGTGAAAAGCTGAAATGGTCGCCAAAATGGGAGATTTGCCGTCAAATTCAACTAAGTAATGGAAAATTTCTAGTCCGAAGCATTAAACTTTAGATCAAGTCAGTGGATTAACGATGTCCACGTCAACGCTGTGTGATACCTCGTTCCGCCACTTCGACTAGGTCACCTGAAGATGTGTTAGACTGTGAAAATATTTTTAACTGGCCACTCTGGGAAGAATTATATCAAGGCTTGATGGACGGCTTTTTGGATGTATCTAAAGCATTGTGAAAGGGATTGTATTCGCGCCACGACTGCATTCGACAACACATAAATTTTCCTGCCATGCTTTGAGCATGACTAAAGACAAAGGATGTGCGATTTACGCAGTGGCCCGATGTAGCCTTTTCGATGATTGGAGAAGGTATTTACCGTTGACCTTTTATTTAGTCGTTTTCTTCAAAAAAACTTACGGTCAACCGATAAGCCAGATAGGCATTGTCTTTGTTTAATTATGTGCCCAACTTTTGTATGGCTCGGCAAGAAGTTAAGCCTACTCTCAAATTTGGTTTTCAAGTTTATCGTCCGTTTGTCTGTGAAGAAGGTTTTCAGGATTTCTGTGTTGGACCCATTCTTATAGCAAATAACAAACACATGGTACAAAATCCGCCATGCTGGAGGGCAAGCTCATTATTATTCCCGCAGTGGGACATTAAAACAAAGGCCACTCACGCTTGACTGGTTGAGGTCTCTTTGTTTTAAAGTCCCAGTGCGGGAATAATAATGAGCTTGCCCTCCAGCATGGCCGATTTTGTACCATGTGATCGTTTATTGCAAAAGGCCTATTACATTTTAATTTCCCCTCAATTTAAAAAATAGATTCAAATGAAATTTACTGTACGCTTAAGCTTATAATTTAAACATTGTTGTAAAAAGGTTTTTCCTCAGACTACCATTGTAAATAGGGGCCACAAACCAGAAGCGTAACACTTTGTAAAACTGCCAAATCTATTAAAACAATTATTTGCTAATCTTTCTTTGTTTTTTTCGACTGGTTCTTGTTCGGTTTTAACATAAACTTAAAGTGCACCTAACCCCCAAATTTTTTTTCGCTAAAACAATAAAGCTTATTTTGTGGAGTACTTAGCCCCAAAAATTTTTCAATTTGGTTAAATCCTCGAATTTCTGTGCCCCCTTGAAACCGAGTTTCGTATGGTTCACATCCGAGCATAAGGAGTCTCGGAAGAGTAAAGCCGTGACGTCACTTTGAGAACGAAAGCTTCGGCTGTCACAGTCAGGCCTTGTACTCCGTGTGAGTGTGGAAGCCTTTTTGCCGCACAAGTTTTTCGCTGGGGGCTCCACAGTCGACAGATTTCTGTTTTTATCAACAATGTCTTCTACTTCGTCGGATTCTGAAATGAGCTTTGACTCAGAAGACTCCGAAATTTATTATATTGCTGAAGAGAATGACGACTCGCACTTGTAAACAAAGGAAAGTGAATAGTTAAATGATGTCGGCCGAGCTGATTTATATGCTGACAACTCTCTGGCCAACGAAGAATGGATAGACAAATGAGGTGGATGCTGACAAAGAACTCGAACAAGCTCTGATGGACAGACCCGAAGGCAATGATATGTAGAAGTCAAAGAGACTGTAGCGTGTGGTGCGTATATTTACTAAATTCGTGCATTCTTCGATCTCGCATTAACATACTTTCGTATAATAAAAGTCAAGTCCGTTAACTTTCTCAAATTATTTAAACTTCACTCCTTCAACGTAGACCAAAATGATTATCCCATGACACAATGTTTGTGTTCTTTTCCTGCGAGTGTGGAAATTGTAGCGTCGCTTCCCTTCAAAACATCAGCGAATGTTATTGTTGTTGTTATTATATTAGAGTGAGTTAGAAGGTTGTCAAGACTCAAAGAAGAGTGATCTTGTTCTTGAAGATATTGGCGCTGATGTTACCTTAAAGTGTGTTACTGAATATCCAGGAAGTAAACCTGTATGGCTTCAGAAATGGGGTTTTAAGACTTGTAGTGGGCAAATACAAAACTATCTGTCGGCTGTGCCGACTGACTGCTGTTGTTTCTCAGATCAGATGCAACAACGGCTGCGTGAATCGATGGACGGTTATTCCAAATTCGTCTCACTTAAGTCACTGAATCAGCAAAATCCCTTCCTCTCTCTGAAAATCCAGGCATCGAGCGAGATCAACTGGTTTGAAATACTTTATGGAACAGATCACCGAACTCTTAGACGGCTATATATATCACTTTGCACGAATCGAGCCATCACTTTGTACGTTTCTTCTCTTCAGAACTCTCTCTCCATAAAACGTATGGCATAAAGCGGAGTACCTCCTGTAAGTTTGTTGTGTTGCCACATCACACTACAGCGCACCTGGCTAGTATTTTTTTCGAACAACTTTTCCAGCCTTTCCCACAGAAACAAGTAAATATGCGAATCTCAGAATCATCGTGTTCTCGATTTGACGTCACATCCGGCCCTCGACCCGTTCTCCGTTAAACTCGGTCGTGGACCAAAATGGCGGCAATTTCACGTACTTTGATGAGCCATAGAAAATCAAAGATTTAACCAAATCGAAAAATTTTTGCGGCTAATTACTCCACAAAATAAGCTTTATTGTTTTAGCGAAAAAAAGTTTTTGGGGTTAGGTGCACTTTAAGTACTTGACGTCTTCAGAGTTATTAAGCTTACTTAGGTACTTTCCACGTTTAGCGCGCATGTACACGAACTTGCACAAACAGCCGTGATTTTAAAACTTTTCTCTCTTTCTGCTGAATCTTTGACATACAATTTTTAGCTTTATAAAAATTGAATTAAATTATGTGAACCCCCATGCATTACAACCTCTGTGAAAACGTTTTTTGTAGTACAGTAATTTTTCAGATACAAAATGTTTTGCCACTCAAATTAAACTTATGCGTCGGACTTGTGTAATTCATTAGGGTAATCCATTTGAAAGCACGAACTGTTCCAGTATTTGTTTATGCGCAACTATTTTTCTTAGGCCAATACTTTGAATAATGGCTTTATTGTACACTTTGTTACAATTCTAATAGGAATTTAGTTCATGGACAGTGTAAAATGGGAGGCGCGGTGGCCTCATGGTTGGTGCGCTCATCTCCGGATCGAGCGGTCCGGGTTCGAGCCCTGGCCGGAGACATTGTGTTGTGTTCTTGGGCAAGACACTTTACTCTCACAATGCCCCTCTCCACCCAGGTGTATAAATGGGTACCGGCGAATTTAATGCTGGGGGTAACCCTGCGATGGACTAGCATCACATCCAGGGGGGAGTAGAAATACTCTCAGTCGCTTCATGCTAAGGAAACCGGGATAAGCTCTGGCCTGATGGGCCACTTGGCTCGTATGCAGACTTTACCTACAGTGTAAAATAAAGTTTTGATGTCATTTATTCCGTCACAAACGCGCTTTTTTTTGTTTTGTTTTTTAACAAACAGCAACAACTATCTGTATCAACTTACCTTCTCAAGTATACATTGTCCCTGAGCAGACAGCAGCCATAAAAAAAATAATTAAAGTCGTCAAAAGTTCCGTTTAAAGAAAATGCAAGTCCAGTCCATTGTCCAGTCCTTGGAATTTTTTTTCTAGCTAACCTTTTGTGGCACGGCGTCGCAGTGAACAAAAAGCGTGCGAAAGTATAGCCTCGTTTTCGTTCTTTCCTCCAGTCCCTCTCCTCTGAAAAAATCTTAAACATCGATCCTCGCCAAAAGCAATTGAAATTAGAAGAAACTGACAACGCCATCATAAAGAGCATACTCTCAAGCCTTTGACAAAACTTTCTTTTATTCCTACCTCAAATGGTCGTTGAACAGGAAGCTGACAAACTTTTCAGTTAGATTTTCTCCTGCAGCACTTTTTTAGGAAAAAGTAATCATGGCCATTTTTTAAAACACTATTTATTAAACTACAACTTCGCTTAAAAATATTCTTGGAGGAAGGTTCTAGTAAACTTTTAGAGCGAATATTAAACTTCGGTCCGTTCTGGTCACGTGACCGATGACGTCACAGCATTAAAAATGACAAAAATGTATATTTCATAAAAATATCTACCAATATCCAAATTTTTGTTTCCTCGCGTTTAATGCAACACGAGATAGCACTTGTACCCAGACTCCCACGTTTTGAAAATTGTATATAGCTCCCTTAATATATATATTTTGTTCGGTACCCGGGCAGTCCGAAATGGTACACACCATTGTGCTTCAAACCACGTTGACTGCTTTTTCAATAACAAAATAATTTCGTTACAGTGAGCAAAAACGCACTTGTGAGCAAAGTCACATGACCAATGATGTCATCGCCCTTAGTCTTGTACAATAATTAGTTTATGGTAAGACTTATTTCTAGACAGCATGGGGGTCTTGCTGCCCTCAAACTGACCAAGTTATTTGGGATTGACGATTTTCCAGCTGCAAAGGATTCTGGGAAGGTTCTTATTATAATTATATATTATTATTTAATTATTATTATATTATTATTATTATTATTATTATTATTATTATTATTATTATTATTATTATTATTATTATTATTATTATGATGCACATGCTTTGAACATGTCAAAATTTTTAAGTGTCAGTATGCATGTACTGTAAAAACGAAACACAGTTAGTTGACCATATCTGAGGATGAACTTTCGTCGGTGCCAGCATGTAGAAATTAGCTCGTTTTGTTTGTTTAATGTTGCCAATTCCAGTTTGGCAATAATGAAATTGGATTAACCCTTTCACATCATTTTTCGTAATCAGTAATCATAGATGTGACGTATAATTATATGAAATAATTCATATTTGTACTGGGGTTGTAGGCAAAAGTGAAGAGTGATCATTGCAGTGAATTTTCCACTTTAAGCAACAGGAAAGAAGAATGACAAAATCAGGGCTTCAATGGGATTCGAACCTGTGACCTCCACGATACTGGTGCCATGCTCTACCAACTGAGCTATGAAGCCACACATTGGGAGCAAGGTCATTTTATTGAGTTCATATCTTCCCATGCAGTGAAATGAGGTGACATATAATTATATGAAATAATTCATATTTGTAGTGTGGTTGGAGGCGAAAGCAAAGAGTGATCATCGCAATAAATTTTCCAATTTAAGCAATTGCCAAGAAGAAGCCTGAAAAAATCAGGGCTTCAACAGGATTCGAACCCATTGAAGACCTACAGACCACACATGCAATGTGCCTTTTGAAAGGTATTCTTTGTGAAATATCATAAATCATACAAACAGCCATAGAGAAAGTCACAGCATCAATCTACATGTATCAAAAGCCTTTTAAGCCAACTCATGATGTTTTAAGCTGCCATGTTATTACAGAGTGGTCAAGAAGATTTTTAAGGGTTTGTCACAGTTGCCTGACACAACATTAATCAAACAGCAATCATTAATTTACAAATGATCTTTAACTTGATTTAGGTGGAATTGCTTGAGCTGTTTTGATTGTTACAACTGCAATGAGCTCTAACAAAAATCTGTACATGTTCTGTAATAATACTAATAATAATAATACATGTAGTAATAGTAATAGTGATAGTGATAGTGATAGTGATAGTGATAGTGATAGTGATAGTAATAATAATAATAATAATAATAAAGGTTTATTAGCATTCCAAAAATGAACTGGCTCTTCTATACACAGTACTTTACAGAAAACTATAATGAACTTGATTTCTTCCAAATGAGACCAAATTCACATTTACTCCAAGTCTCCTTTTTTTAGCATTACCCTATCAAGTGAAGGGTAAATTTGATATTGAAGTGTCTGTCCTTAGGACTTGAGTTATGCATCTATCAATATTAAGCCCGAGGGGGAACCCTGGGCATAATTGTGGGGCATTTGACTTTTCAGAAGAAGTTTTGGTCAAAATCCCCACCATGGGGCCCCAAAATTTGGTCAAATCTGATCAAATATCACCCACCTACAACCTTGGTCACAAGGGTTGGAAATTTCCTTATTTTTTTTTCGCATTTTGCCCCTCCCCAGCCCGGTGCAATGTTGACAAAACACTTTGATCTAATGCAAGTTTGCATTTGACTATTTTCCAACATTGAAAGGGGGAGTGGGGGTGCTGGCACTTATTCAACAGGTATAACGGTTATGAGTTCATGTTTTTGCCATTTTCCAACACAATTTGTCCAAGGTTGTCCGAGTTTTCATATAAGTTAAATGCAAAAAACTTACACAGGAATTTACAAATTCGAACCAAACATGGCACACGCACTATTTATCACTTGCTCAATAAAATGACTGCGAATATCTGGTTATGGCCTAATTTCCTAACTTGATTCGCTTCTTTTATTTTCCCTCAAAATTGAGGTTTTTAGCATTTCTACCTAATGTAACAAGCAACAGATATATCTCAGCTAAAAATATCCCAAGAAAGGCCCATTTTTCCTCCAAAAGGTTGTATGTAGGTAAAAAGTAGTTTAAGATCTTTGAAAGTGTGTTCCTATGAGCTCTTGTCATTCCAGACACACCTTTTAGGGCCAGGAGACACAATTTACATTGGTTTTCGAACGGTTTACAAACCGTTTACAAGTGGTTTTGACGCCATTGTGATGTCATAGATATGGTTAGAAAAAAAATTGTTTAAGGAATTAGAATTGGGATACAAAACTGTATAAGAAGACATCTTTTGCTATATTTAAAACTTGTCAGCCACGAATTTCCAACGGTTTACAAATGCTTAACCTGGAATATAAAAGAAATCTTCTCTTTTCTTTTCTTTATAAAGCAGTTGTAAACCATGCAATTTATGTTGCAATCAGCGAGAGTCTTTGTAATTTTATGTTATTTTGTGTGCTTAGGTAAATGCCACCATCAAAATGATCCACAAACCGAGCTGTGACGTCATTTGACGTCCTTCTCAGTGATAATCCATTTGAAAACCGTCACGCAATATTGTAACGCGTCGGTAAAACGGTTCAAATTTGTGCCTCTTATCGGATTAGGGAAAGACAACAAAGATAAACATGTGCTTGTTGTGTTTTGGCAAGAATTGCGATAAAAAAATGGCGATTAATTTCAAAAAGCCAGCATATCGTATATGCCACACCAATGCTGCTCCATGAAATTGACCGATGTCACTGTGACGTCACCCGTTGATCACATCATCTCCATTTAACCCCTAATTCATATTTAGCTTCAGGCTGTTACAGAAGCCAAATATTGCTGTGATTGGTCAAGTGAAAAAGCGTTGACAGAGTTCCGCGATCTCAGACAACCTTGGTCACAAGGGTTGGAAATTTCCTTTTTCTTTTGCATTTCGCCCCTCTCCACCCCGGTGCAATGTTGACAAAACACTCTGATCTAACACAAGTTTGCATTTGACTATTTTCCAACATTGAAAGGGGGAGTGGGGGTGCTGGCCCTTATTCAATAAGTATAACGGTTATGAGTTCATGTTTTTGCCATTTTCCAACACAATTTGTCCAAGGTTGTAGTCAATGGAAGAAAAATATTTAATAGACTTCCAATGCTTGATTCCCTGACAAAAAGCGAGTCCATATCATCAACAATCCACACAAGCCCCACGGGTCACCTCGCAGCTCTTACAAGGTCTCACCTGATTGGAGACCACCCTTGAGGTTCAACGAAAGAACAAACAACAGAAACAATGGACCCGAGCCCTAAAACAAAAGGGCTGCGACTCTATCCTCGCCAATGAAACTTAGAGCTTGTAGGAGCTGCGAGGCTACTGAGCCCCTCAAAGTCCCGGTAAGGTGTTCCATCAATTAATATTGAAAATGAGTTGCGAGAAGTAGCGTTTTTGTATGAATTTAAAAACAAGTGCTTACCTCCAATAAAAACAACTGTCTTTCAGGGCTTTTATAGCCATGCTGCACACAGACGAGCACATGGGATGATATGACTTGGTCCTATTTCTCCGCCCCAAAGAGGCAAACATCCCCTCCCTGGGATTCAGATTCTTAGTCAAATTCTGGAGAGTGGGGAAGGCAATAGAGGTCAAATGCCCCACAAATGCCTGGCGCCCCCCTCTCGGACTTAACATTGATAGATGCATTAGTACAAACATTTATTTCTTCATTGAAGTAAAAAGTAAAGTTGAATCAAGAGATAGAAATTACTCACACAAGGGCAGGCTTTCAACTGATCAAAATGGTGAATAGTTAAGCATTTTGAAACAAGCCATGCACTTTATAGTCAGATGACTTTTGATCTCCTGACCTCTGTGGAGAATGAGAAAGAAAACCCGTCTGGCATCCAAAATACAGTATTTTGCAAAAGTAATGAGTGAAATGCACGAATTTCATTCCTTGTCTCAAATTCAAACATCTCTTTGCAATGCCTTGAATGTTGTTTCCTTAAAACAAAGGGCAAAAATTTGTTGCATTTTCAAGACCAAAACGAAAATTTCCTATCTGAGTGATAATTCCACTTGGAGCCTAAAATGTACCAGTCTCTTGTAAACAATTGCAGTCACCTTGACACTTTACTCCTCTATAAAATTTGCTGTGTTTAATGTGTTAAACCGTCTTCCATGGCAAAGAGCATTCTACACAATGTAGACAATTTCAATCCTTTGATCGTCTTCAATGACACAAAATCACTAACTTACAATTGTCACACCATGTCTTAAACTCTGATGTAAACATTGTAAATATCACTTTGATTGCTTCTTGCTCGCTTGCCGTGACAAAGTTGGCTCACTGGCCTCTGTCGAGTTTACTCTTGTGCGAGTCGCTGGCTGAAAGTTTGCTACTTTTGTCCTTTGTTTTAGCTTTGCTTTGATTGAATTCAGTTTAAAGAGGTTTCTCAGTCTTCGATTGCTTTATGCTCACTGGCATTGTTTAGATTTGGCACAGGACCAAATTTGGCACACTAGCCAAGTTTGGCACGGTGGCCGAGTACTTTTTTGGCTCCCTGGCCGAATCTTACCTTACAAACATGTCTCTCGATCTCAGCAACACCAGAAGCATAATTATCACCTAGCAGCCTCTACAGTACCGCCTGAAAGTATTTACCCATTAGCACGCAGTAAAACCTCGTCCTCGCCGAAGGGTTCTGCTGCGAATTCACCGCGGTGGGACAAATCTCTCAACCTCGTCTTGGACGGACACAACCGAATGCCGTGGCAAGCCAGACGAGGTATACCGCCGTGAAGAAACAATAGAAGCTAATTTCTTTTGTTATTAAGTGTTTCCTTATCGCCTGAATTTCAGCCACCTCCTCCTCTCGCTAAGTCTCGGGAGAGAGACGTCTGAAGGCACTGGGCGTTAATGCTGTCCAGAACGTCAATACCCGAAAACCTGGTAGTGATTCTGATTGGTTGCCATGTTAATTGATTCGCGTCAGCGAATAATTTTTAATGAATAATTTGATTGCCAAACTTTGTGTGTTCACTGAGAGATGGCAGAAGAAAAATCACGAGCTAACGCCACGGGAGTTAACGCCGTTTCTGGTGTATGCTCGATATTCAGCTCAATTAACTTTTTTTTTTCGATATGTACGGCTTGCACATTAAATACATTGACATTAAACACTCCTTGAAATCCTTAAATGAATGAAGACGTTTGTCGAGTTTTTCAACGACAATTCACATGCATGAATGACCCCGAAATCATGCAAATCTGCACGCGAGCAAACAAATTATTCTGCATGTATTTTCTTGGGGCTACGGACTGAACATATACTTGAACCTACAAAACTTATAACCTATTACCAAAAATTAGAAGTTTTGTTTGGTCTGTAGCCCCATGAATATGAATACGTACAGAAATGACTTAGTTCGCGTGTAGATTTGCTTACTCTCGGGGTCATTCATGCATGCGAATGGCCGTTGAGAAACCCGATCTGCCCGTCTTCAGTTACAAATTTTAAGGAATATTTAATTCCAGTGTATTTAGTGAGACGGCTGTTTTCGCAGACTAGTGAGCTAACTGAGCACACTGAAAGTAAAATCATAATTTTTTACGAGTGAACTGCTGCAAAGTTTAAGATTTTTTTTGCAAATTTTGCATATGGTCGATAAGGAGGTGGAGATGATTGACGTCCACCAAAACATAACGGTTTTGTCTAGACTTGGTCGTGTGTGAAATTTCATAAATTACCTCATTTCACATCACCGGACAGCATTATTGCTTATTGCTTTCAGACGTCTCTCTCCCGAGACTTAGCAAGAGGAGGAGGCAGCTGAAATTCAGGCTAGTTTCCTTATTGATTTCTCTGATACGTGAAATTTCCATGCTCGTAACTTGTTTACAGGGCTCGCGGTATGCTTTGAATGAACAACTGACAAGGTTTTTTACGTCCTTGATTCTCACAGAACCACCGTCAAAACCTCGGAGCTGGCGCCGCCGAAAAACTTTTACCAATTCTTGATTTCCACGAACATAATAATTTGTTCAGACAAAACTCTATACATTGCGGACATAGGCATCGACGTTACAATTATAAGCGTCGCACAACAACGAAAACCAAAGTTTTCACTCGACTCATCCCACCAATCCCACCAACTCCAGTGAAGTACTGCGAATAAATGAATAAATGACAATTTAAAGAAAAGCCCAACTTCAAGTCCGATTTTGACCATTTAAGCAGGGTTGGACACTTAATTTTGAGAGCACTCGCCATTCGGGCGAGTGACCCTCAAAATGCACTCGCCCGAACCAGTTTTCACTCGCCCAAAAATTTACCCCCCCCCCCCCTTAAAACCACCGCATTTTTCCAACCATTTTAGTCATCTTTTATTCCTTGGACTGATCACAGGTAGCTTTCGGGGCTTTTTCCTTCCTTTTTCTCTTCGACTACTTTGGAGACTCTTGAAATATACATCCACATTTTTTATTTTGTACGCGATCAATTTACGGGAGAACATGCAATGATCAGAAAGCTGGGAAAGTACAGAAAACAATTCACTTGTAACGTCATCAAGCACTATGGCAGACCGAGGATTATTTCCTCAATGAAAAATTCTATTTAAAGACCTTAAATCCCAAGGAAACACAATGGAAGCACTTACTTTATATTTCAAGTAGATTTTTTATTGATGAATCTTCGTGAAATCCCTGCAGTTTGCGAGCAAACGTGTCTGTTCTTCTCAGGAGCGGTCTCTATTTTAGGCGCCATATCTACCTGATCACCGATGGCTCGATAGTGACCAGCAGTATTACTTTGTACAAGTAGATGCGATATGTAATTATCACTAGAGGGAAGCCATATTGTTTAGCGGAATGTAGTATGTCACTTGCCTTTCGGAATACAAAACTTTGTAAAATAGAAATGGTAAGTTTATGTTTAGGAATTTTCTTGCCAAAATGGAGTGTAAAAATATTATTTTGATATTTAAATAATTTCTTGGTGACAAAAATTGCACTCGTCAAATGGGCAAGTGATCGAGAATTTGCACTCGCCCGACACTTTTCACACTTGCCTGGGCGAGCGGGCGAGTGCTAATGTCCGACACTGTTTAAGGACATTCGCGCCCATTGCTACTGCACATCTCTAATGCGCAAGCTATTCATTGGTCACGCGCGTGCCACGTCATTTTCAAGCGCGTGCACCGAGTCGAAAACTCAACAAAATATAGAGCTGATGACCTTTGCGTTAACTTTGTGTGCAAATATTTTTGTTGGATGCTCGGTGACCCCCACTTTTTTTTCGGCAGATCACTTCCTTTTCTGATTCTTCCCATTATACTAAAAAACGAAAAAAATCTGTACGTGGGAAGTTTTAATTATTTCTCATATACTATTCAAATCGGGTCGAGTTGGTACATGGATACAGGTGTGCGTAACTTAGAAGTTGTATTTTTTTAAGGCTAATTCTAGCTGATTTAATGGCATATGTAGCAAAGATCTATCAAATAGGCCTATATATGCTGTGTTAAACACACATAACTTAGATATGATTCTTCAAATTAAATATATGCCGATAGTAATGAATCCTGCCAGAATCGCCTCAGTGGCTGGAAATCCTAGAAATGCTATGATCTGTGATGCGCCTTATCTTCAAAACGAGTTCGGTGACCCCCAATTTTTTTTTTACGCTTTTCATCTAATCTTATCATTTTCTACCTGCAGTCAAAGTTTTAAAAAAATCCGTACGTGGGAAGTTTTTGGGCGCGAACGTCCTTAAGCCCTGTAAAAACAATGGAAGCTCCAGACTTTACTTCAAATTGAACTGTCGTACTAAATTTCCATGCAAAAATAATCACAATACTGATCCCTGTCTCCCAGCAACCAACCAAAAACTGGTATGTTAATATAACAATATTTTTCAACATACAATATTATATTTTCAACATACATGTAGCATGATTTTCAGACTTGTTTTGACAAAGAAATGCTTACCTACGATTATGACTTCAATAATCTCTAGCCTTCATACTACACTAGCAGCTCCAAGAAAAACTCATTTGATTTCCTTTATGAGCACAAGCATAGGTTGAGAAACATCAAACTACTTTCAACACGAAAGCTACAACAGTGTCTGCCATTGCTCCGGCAGAAACAATGATATTGTGACATATCAATGGGCAACACTCCATACCAGGAAGTAAATTTCGATTCGTTCGCTGAAAAACCCCAGTATTGGATCAGAATTAATAGCTTCTGGGTGATATGCTTATATCAACACACATGCAACTAAATACAGGAATTGCACCCTCTAAAAGAGCTAACCATTCCCAGATACAAAGGGACACCATGATGTTGGTGCCAGAAGAAGGACAACATCACAAAAAATTGATATTATAAAAAAATATTAGTTTCAGCTGCAATGCATTATGGAAAGACACTCATTCCTCCACCGGAGCACAGTGGATTATAACTAGAAAATTCGCGTTTTCGGAACAATAGGCATCACAAAAAAATGCAACGAAATTTCGATGAAGTATAGTTTCAAGGGAAATTTCTTCCAAAGCCCTGAAAAGCCAGGAATTGACATAAGAACTTACAGTACATTTCCTTGCATTACCTTTGCACAATACTGTGAATAGTGGCATACTGTAAGGATTTGCTACACAAAGTTCGCACAGCTGAGTTCTTTTACACAGAGTACCCATTGATGCACATGCAGTACAGTACCTGAGTTACTTGCTGAGGAATTCTGCCCACAAAAAGTCTCACATCTCCTTGGTAAGTCCTTAGGGATGACTTTATTGATGATTGTGATGTTTGGTTTAATTTCCTATTGAAAGAAAGAGAAATCATGATAACCTACCCTGTGAACAGCTATTCACAAGTCGCTATCAGTACTGTATAAAAACTAGCAGTAATCAAAGCTTAGAGTGTGTTCTGCAGCGCCTGTGATAATAGTTGTCTGTTATTGAAATCATTATCGTTTTGTGAATGGCTGAAGTTTTCCTAACAGATACGACATACTGGCAAAGTCCACTATGGTTTTGTGGATTATTTGATTTCTTTGCTTTGCATGTATATTTAGCAAACGACGTCTCAGCTACTGAAGAACTCAATGTGAACTATGATTAAATGACCTTTGGTGACATGATGCGTGATGTCTCTAGTTTCAGTTAACTCACAAGTTTAATGGAACATTTATCTTTTAAAACCTAACAACACTTTTCAGTTTTTCGAACATGTTTTGATGTTTCAAACATCATCATCAGCCATTATGAATATGTAGTAAAGATTTACAAAAATGGTCGGTATATAGAACTACTCATATACAATGTAAACAACTGTAGATAAATTTAGAAATGCAACAACCTAACATGCTCATGCTTGTTGAGTTCAGGTTTCAACTGTTCAATATGAAAACTCTCTCTTAATTCTAAGTTTATAGTAAGTGCTTGCGTTATCGAGAATCTTGAATGACAAGAGATATCACACTTATCCCTACAACCTTTAGATGCACTATTATGTTTAACCATGTGGGAATTCTTGTCCTGAAAGAGACGTTCATTAACACGTGTTAAAATGTATTTGGTTTCACCAATATACTAAACTCCACAGCTAACTTGTAGAAGTGGCAGTTGGATGTTTCACATTTGGAAGCATCTTTCCTGTTGTTCTAACCTTCCTAAGATAACCTTTAACTTATTTGTCAATAAGCCACTTGGGAAACATATTGAGTTTCAAAATTTCTCAAAGGTCTTTGAGTAGTGTTATTTATTTTGTAGGCTCTATCTATGAGAGTCTTAATTAATCCTAATTTGTATTTGAAGGGGGTAAAGCTAAAATAATTAGTGAGTAGACCAGTGTTACGATAAACAGAAGTGATAAAAGAGCCCTGGTGATCGCTGGCACTTTGCTTAGATAACAATACATCTAAAAATGGCAACTGACCCTTTTCTTCTGTTTCCATACTGAACTTATTGTTGGGATGGCACAAGTTGAGGTACTCAAAAAACAAACAGGCATCAATAGAGTTTTTGAAACAACAAATAATATCATCTACATACCTACATGTACAATAGTATAGTGCCTTGGGACAAGTGTAATTATTCCATGGGATGCCTGTGGCATACCACGGTAAAAATCTGGCTGGGTTTGTTTTTCTTTGTAGGGGCAAATTGCAAAGCTAGCCAATAGGACTGTGTAAAATCTTTATCGATTTTTTCTGTTGGTAAGCTGACGAATAGGATTGTAAAAAATGTTTATCAATTTTTGATTGATTTACCTCATTGAAAAACGTTCCAAAACGTTCCTCGCAAAGTCCTCAAACCTTTCCGGTGAAGAAGTTCTTCCTACAACTGCCGCGAAAACATGAAGATTGGAGCGCTTTCAAGTAAGCTTAAGTTTTGACAACAGATCGCAAATTTAAAGCAGCTTTTCGGACTTTAGAAACAAAAAATGGCAAAATACGTTATTACTTCGAAGTCGAATTCAAGTTTTGGAACGATTACTAAAGCCACGGGCGTTAAAATGACCGCAAAAGTGGTCAGGAAAACTCAATCTTTTGCTTTAGCGTGAAGAATAATTTCATTTTGAATCAACATGCGGTCATGCAGGAAAGCACGTCTACAAAATTTTGATCATTTTGTTGCTTTTAAACAGGTTTCTTCGCCTCAGCGTGAATGAAAATTTATTGTTATTGAGCATCCTTTCACATTTCTTTCGTTTCATTCTCTGTATTTGGGAATTTTATTTAAACAGTGAACAGTATCTCGCATGCTGGATTTCTGCATATTTAATTTACAGCGACCACCAGTGCGGTTTGTTATAAGTTAAGTTTATTCGCTTCGTTCAAATTTTTTTTTGGAGTGTTATTCAGCTACTACAGAACTGCAAAGAAAAGAACTAGATGGCCACTAACTTAACATAGTTGAAATACAACTGATCTCAAAATAATTGGCTTGTTTTTGTCGTCTTTTTAAATTTACAACTTTGATCTTTCTTTCGCAGTGCTGTGATATTTCATCACGCGGTGAAGAAATTAATTGATTTCTTGTTTCCAGATTGCTTTCGCTTGCTCTGAAATACTCCAAAAAAACGTCAGGGAATTAGGGGTGGCTCGCAGGCTATTTCATGCAGGCATTAATGGGTTTATATTATCTTTATCTTCTATAACATAAGATTTATTTTTTATTGCGTGACAATGAAAACGATCTGAAGTTTGCAATAAGTTCGACGCGTTGTTGAACGTTGCCAACGCATTAGGAAACGTATTGCCAACGCATTCCAAAATAATAACAGCGCATTGGAAAGCGTTTCCAACGGGGGTTGAAAAAACGTTCAATGCATTTTTGACTTATCTCTTATGCTGGGTTTTTGGGTTATTTTAAGTTCTCAGTAAAATCTTGGAAGAGAAAAGTTGAGTCCTCTCCCAAGTCTGTTTTATAGAGATTTTCGTAAAAACCCCTTATTTCTTCGAGAATATCATCATCATTGGAGATTGTTATTCCTCCTTCCAAGGTAAGTTCAGTTATTGTTTTCTTATTGTAATTTCTACGCTCCATATTAAAAAAATATTTTGTGGGTTTCTCTCTGTGTTCTATCCGCCTTATTTTGATCGAAGGATAGCACCATCTGCCCTCTCCTCGTAGATACAGCGTAATTCAGTTTTGAGACGCTCATATTCTTGTTGTTCAGCGTCGGTGCCATCGTCGGGTTTGCTTCTATTTTATTTTCTAGTGACTCTATTCGTGATTCCAACTGTTTTTCGAGAGTTCTTACATTTTTAGCTTTGTTCTTGGCATACGGGATAGTCAAACTTCAGATCTTCATTTTAATCATTTCCCATTTCAGTTTTAGATTAGTCAAATATGCGTATTTCCTGCATATTATTGGATAACTTGTTGCACATGATCAAATTAACAAAGGTATCGTCGTTCAGTAAAGAATTATTGAATTTCCATAGACCGGGGCCCTTTTTCTTGTTTTCAAATTTCAAGAAAAGTCTAATGGCCTTGTGATCAGGTGCAATTGCAATATTAATATCAGCTGTTGTAGTACTAGAAATTAGAGATTTGGGAATGAGAAAGAAATCGATTCTTGATTTCATTTTAAGTGCACTGGATTCGTAAGTAAAACACCTTTTGCTAGGGTTCTTAATTCTTAGGATATCACCAAGATTTAGTTCATCCATAAACGCTGCAAGCAGATCTCTATAAACACTAGGTTTCCACTGAATGCCACCTTTCTTATCAACAGCCTCTCGAGTGACATTCCAGTCACCCACTGTAATTAGATTACTAATGTCAGCTTTCGAGATTAATATTTCAGTCAAGTTTTCAATAAATGCCTTTTGAAGAGCAGTGTTGTTTGGTGCGTAAATGTTACATAATGAAAATTTGAAAGTGTTAAAGTAGTCGTTAATTAACACGATTCTGCCGTCTTCATCCTCCGAGGAGTTTTCTAGGGTAGTTTCAAACAATGGATTAATGAGGATGGCGACACCTTTTTGATGATTGGAACCGCGAGAAAAAAAATTTTGCCACGCCATTCTGTCTTCCAAATTAATTCATCTTGCGGTTGAGAGAAAGTTTCTTGGAGTAAATAAACAGCACAGTTTTGATCTTTTAAGTAGGAAAAAATGCTTCGCCTCTTGCGTGGATTTCTCAGACCTCTAACATTTAGGGAAAATAATTTAAGTTCTATGGTGATTTTGGGTATTTGATTGTTTTAAAGATATAGCAGTTTCTTCGTGTTCGACTCATACAGAACAGAGTAATACAAAAGAACGACGATAAATTATACGTCCGCGTAATGTCACAGAAAAGACGAAACAACATAAAATTATACATACACTAGTCAGTCTGGTACGCTGTTCTGGTGTTTCTGGAGAGGCCGGCCGTTCTTCCCTTAAGTTTTAGCGGTTGACTTTT